>PVKM010025760.1:0-19760 GCA_004027735.1 Carollia perspicillata | reverse complement strand
CACACAGAAAGTCATTAGTGTAGACTTCTGTGTGGGTTTTTAGCCTAAGAAACATTCTTTCAAGAGTTTTTAATGGTTTTTGCACTTTGTGAAACACGTTTTTCAAGATGCCTGTCTGGAAGTGACCAATTCTCTTTTTTTGATATTTAAAAAAACCTGTATTTGTTTTCTATTACCATTTATGCCCCTTATACCCACCCTCACCCACCTCACCGCAAGGAAATGACCAATTCTTAAAAGCACCCAGTGTCTCTCAATGTTGGCTTTGGTGGCGGGGCCTCTGGCTTGGGTCGGGACGCCATGCCTGAGCGAGGAGGACTGAGCTGTGTCTCACACGAGGTGGCTGTTTTTCAAAATGCATAAGTTTTAGATGTCAGAAGTGGAAAAATATTTGATTTTGTGTGTGTATGCTTCTAAAACCCGTGTGTTCAGCCTGTTGGCCAATGACTCAAGTCACAGGCAGCAAGTAGGAGCCTCTTCCCACCCCGAGAATTCAGGTGGCTTCTCCCAGTTTGCTCAGCTAGCCCCGCGTCCTGCCCCTTTGTCCCCGGGCCACACCAACCTGTCAGGGCCACAGGGCACTCTGGCTTCTGCCCACAGCAGGTGACTAGGCTCCAGAGCAGCCCGAGGGTGCTGGGGGTTTGGATTCCTGAGAACAGCCACGGGGCACTGACTCAGGCAGGCTGTGGCTTGTGAGTGAAAGTTTCCAGGCAGCCAGTGTGATTAGGGGAAAAGGTCTCATCTGGGGTTTGTTCAGTGATGGCCTAAACCAGCAATTTTCGACTGGTGTGCCGCAGAATTTTTAAAACTTGTGATACCTGACTATTTAGTCAGGGGCACTGACCTCCTTTCCCCAAACCAATCGAAGGCTTAGATTGTCAAATTAAAAAAGTGATAACAGCCAACGCCGCAATAGCCTTCCAGTGTGAATGAATCAAAATGATACCTCTTGTTTTGTCAGATGGAAAAAACACATTTTGGGGGGTGCTGCAGAATTTTGGTAATTAGTTCACGTGTGCCACGAGTTAAAAAGGTTGACAGTCGCTGCTCTAGACCTTGGGTGGCTGATTTCAAGGCACAGAGTGCCAGCTACACTGGCCAGGACAACCGCCTCCCACCAGGGGCCGTTCCCAGGTCCTGGGCGAATCTCCCGCAGTTAATCCTGCTCAGAGGAGGAAGAGGGAACACACGAGGGGCTGGCTGATTATCTGACTGCCTTGCTCATTCCCCTTTTTGCAGGGGTGTTACTGCTGTGTTCTCTCAGCAGAAGGGCGGTTCAGGCTGCTTTCTCTTGGTAAGCATCCACTCGATGGGCTTCGAGAGCCAAATCCAATCCGAAACATGCACCCGAAATGAAAGGAGAAAGGAGGCTAATTGCCTTTGATAGTGAGTGCTTTCCAAACCCAGGAGCTCCCTTGGAACAGAACTGAGAGAGGAAAAGAGAGGAGGAACGAGACAGAACTTCCAGGACTTCAATTAGATTAATTGTTCCTTTCACAGGGAAGTGAACAAGGCGGTGGTGGGGAGAAGCCTATTTATTCTGAATGCAAATGGCCAGGATGAATGTTAAAAATACCTTGCAGAGTGAGAGGTTGGGAGAACCGGATGTGTCTTTCTAAATACAAAAATTAATCAGGACGAGAGAGAAATGGGGAGTGGAGGGGACGCAGGGGAGGGAGAGAGAATGAAGGACGAGGTTAAGTAGCAGAGGCTTGACCCCAACAGACCCTTCCGGACGACTTGGCACTGGGAGAGAGAGACCCCCGAAAGATTTTTTTTCTGACCTTCCTGACCTTTCTGGTTCAAGCCAGAAGCATTGAATGGGGGAGTACGAAGAAAAACAGGAAGCTACTTAGTGAAGATGATAAGCCAGAGATAACCTGTCACTGGCCTGCTTCCCCTCCTCTAACCCAGGCGTGAAACTACTTTGTCCCCCCTCCACAAGACCCTTCAGCAATCTGAGGTCTCTGCATCCCTGGAACTGAGTCCTGTAAGGGGAAGGGGTACCCTGCAGCCCCAAACAGGACAGGAGCCTGTTTTCCTGGCTTTTCACACTTCAAAACATGTGTAAGGCCACGCTCACTAGCTCCTGAGTTTTTCTTTCTGAAGCCATGCCTTCCCTCTGCCACTATGAATATACATAAGATGACCTCTTAGCAATTTCCCTGGGAGATTTGCTGGCATAAGCATAGCAGAATTTGGCCCTCAGTCGAGAGAGGTGCTTAGTCAAATTTCTCTGAGCTCAGACCCAAGCTCTCTGTGCATTACACTTCAGTTTGTGCCAACCTTCTGCAGCCATGCCAGAGGCCCCAAGAGCAAAAACACCTTATAAAGAAGCTCTTCTAACAGAAATTCTTGGTAAAGTTCACTGGCAGGGAATGGGCAGCCTTGGGAGTCTGTACAAATGTATCCCAGGGTGTGTGTTTAACTTTGACAAAGAGGAACTGACAAGTTACCCTGTGTCGAGAGATGATTTGCGCTTAGAAACTCCGTCTTATGACTCTTTGTCACATGAGGCATCTATCCAGGAAACCCTTGGGTTTTCAACAAAGGCTACCCCTTGTTGGGGGAAAACCCTTAAGTATTGTAGGTGCAAACAGAGGGTAACAATGACATTGATTCACAGCTTCGCAGTCCAGCCCTGGTTGGTTACAGGGGGTCCTGTCTCCTCTGGGAAGCGCTGGCTGGCCCTAGGCCTGTGTCTCCTACCTTCCCCACCAGCCGGCCCCTGCATTAAGGTTTCAGTACGGCTCAGCCTATTTAGTAATCACAAGGGGGCACTGAACGCCCATCGGAGCCTCGGCACATTGTAGGAGCTCACCTGGAGCAGGACGGGATCGTCTGGATGTCCTTTCCTGCCCAGAAAACTCTCCTTGTTGTTTCAACAACCAAGTGCTGTAAGACAGAGCCCACTAGACGGTGCACAGCCCATTGCTGAGGTGACAATACTGCCTGCTCCCCCACCTTCCTTCACAGGCCCCTGAGCGTTGACAGGGCACTGCCGAGGCGCTCGGAGACGTCTGAACGGCCACGTGGTGGCTCCTCAGCCACACACGTCCACAGTGACAGAGCTGATGTGGTGAGACCAGCTGAGTCACCTCGGGTGACGGACTGACGTGCTCCGGGCTGTGGTTTTTCTCATTGGCAAAACGGAGGTCGCCGCGACCCCGATTTCCCAGGGCCGTTGTGAGAATGGAACGGACTGATACTTATAAAGCAATTAGAGGAGTGTGTGTTAGATAAATCCAGCTTTGAGACTCTAACCTGCGCAGCGCAGATACCGAGAATCAATGCAAGTCTTCGCTCTACCAGTGGAGACTCGGATTTTTAACTGTCAGGAGAGCAGCTGCCGCGTCCTAAGATAACAGCCCGATCCTCCACGGCTGAGTGCAGAGCAAGTCTCCACTCGGGGATTTGGCTACTATTTTATTAAGGGAGCTGGTGGGGTTCCTACGTGTGGCGGCAGCCGTGGAAACGGGGAGATCTCCAAGGGGGAGGCTAATCCCACCGTCAAGAGCTTGAGTTTTCATAGTCCACCCCTCCCCACGCTGCTCCCACAGGGAATTCTCCTCATCGCCAGCTTTTGAAGACAGGATGCTATTCTTTACACAATTCACTCAAGAAGGGTCTTTCCTCGATACGAGGGGACCGACTAGGCCTTTATTTCCCCCTGAAGAAGAATGCCCCCTTGGGTGAGATCCAGCAGAGTTTAGCAGGACCTGGTGTTGGGGTGTGGCCATGAGGTGGCTGCAGCGGTGGGGTGGGGTGTGTGGGATGGGGTAGGGGAGGATCCTAGGGGGCAGGTAGGATTACGTGTCTCATGGATGTGCCCTGGGCAGGATGGTGCTTACTTGCAATCATGCTTCTCGATTTCGAAGTGAGGGTTGAAGTTGAGGACGATCTTCTGGTTGGGCTCTGGGGCATACACAATCCACTCGCAGTTCTGGTGGGACGGGTAGTCCTGGGGGTAACCAGGGGAGGTGATGTAGCCAGCATCTTTGGAATTCAAACGGCCTCCACAGGGTGAGTCTGAAAGAGAAGGCAAACAACCCAAAGAACTTCAAATATGTTCCAGCATTTTTCCCCCCTCTCCCTGTTTCTCTTCTCTACCAGCGGCCGTCCAGAAAACTAACCTGCTTACTCATTCAGTGGAAGAGATTACTGGCTCATCGACCCTTACGCTGAGACCGAACACACACACACACACACACACACACACACACACACACACACACGTGCGCTCCCCAAATGAAATATTCCAGAAAATGGTCATAAATACTCCCGATCACATGTTCTGGGATTAAAAAATATAAGAAAGCTACAAACTTAACATGCCTCCCGGCCTTTTCCTGTCTCCCTGCCTTGGCCCATCTTCCTCTGCGCCTTGTTCAAGCCTCTCATCTCTATCTTTACCTCATAAATCCTTCATGGTCTGTGGTGTCTCCCCGCCCAGCCCGGCCCAGCCCGGCCCAGGCGGCCAGAAGTAACGGCTCCGGGAACTGACAAGGGTGGTTTTGTGGTGCCGACCCACAAGCGGGCCTGGGAACAATTACACGGGATGCGGAGGAAGCATTTTCAGCTTTGGGCCAGAACAGGCCCTGGAGGGTGATTTCAGCCTCTTTTTTTTCTTTTTAAAGAAAGAAAGAAAAAGCAAAACCCCCAAACACTTAATTCCACACACACCACAAATTTGATTTATTATTTCATTATACACCGAGTGGAAAATCTGCATTGGAGAATCCACTGACTTTGACCTCAGAGTTTCGACAAAGAGTGCTTTGTGCTGAGTGGACGGCTGTGTTTTTTCCATGCTTTCTGCCCACTGTCCCTCCTGCCTGGCCACCACCACCAGAGTGTGCTGCTGCTTTGTCCGGCGGGAACCAGCCCTTGGAAAGGCAGCCGGCTGCAGGGCAGCAGCGCCCCCACCCCCACTCTCCCCAATGGTGCCTGCATGCCTGGCTGGGGAGACAGCTTCCCTGTGCCAGGGGGAGAGGGGGCAGTCTTCAAAGGCAGAGAAGGTGGGTGATGACATTTGAAGAATGGCATATATTTGGGAGTGCAGTTCTTCAATCCCCAGGAGGGGGTCCTGGGAAATGGGGGGGGGTTCGCTTAAAAACCACAGTAGATCAGAGGACAAGAAGACACCAGAGACCTGGAAATATTCAGAAGCCTCTTGGAGAGTTGCACCCCTCTTACCATCAATCACGATTTAATATCGCCATCTGCATGGAGCAGCATGGGCCCGTGAATTATGTATTAGGGCTCAGCAGCCACCTTACAGGATGGGTCTCTCTCCTGTGTTCACTCTTGGAGGGAAAGGGTCATGCATTTTTTAACTCTACAGGTGCACTTTACTATTCCCCCTGCCTGTTGGCATTACTGTCTTCCAGGACTCTGCTTTCGATTACGAGGCTGACAGGCTTTAAATGCATAAAAGATGGGCACGCTGTGCGGCGGGGGTTGGGACACACACATCCGCACAAGTGGCCTTTCAGGCTTCGCGCCTCCAAGAGCTCCAGCGGTGCCCTGCTGAACTGCCCAGAACTGAATGGCTTCAGGTTCCGTTTCCTACTGGGGGGGTGGGGGAACAAAAGCGGGCCATTTCCTCTGACTAGCAGAGACATCATCTCCTAATGACCCCACACCCTCCCCAGCCCAAGAGGACACTGGGCCCAGGCCTCCTGCCCAGATGAAGATGAGGCCAGCGGTGAGGCCCGGTGCCACGGCTTCCTCTGTGGCCAGTCCCCGCAGGCCTTCCAGGCGCCCACACCCCTCGCCTGGGCTGGGCACCTAACATCTTCCAGCAAGTCCAGCTGTGGCCCTTTGGTCCTGGCTCAGGCCGGTGAACTGGGACCTAGAGGGGCCGTCTGAGAAGGCAGAGGCGTGGGGACTTAGATCGCCAGCTCTGTGACCCAGCTAGCAGGAGAGGACATTTTCGACTGAACTTTTCTCTACAGAAAGAAGAACTTCGCCCCCTCAATTCCCCTGTCGCACCAAGTTCAAGTTTTCAGCAATTAGAGCAGGCACACGGGGCCAGCAGGAAAGGCAGGACACTTCCCCCTAGGAAGGTTTCATTTCTGATCCGCGCCAGGAGTCCTCACTTCCCCACTGAAGAAAAACTCCCAACCGTGTACGTCCCACAGCCGACTCTGCCTTTCCTGCTGTTAAAGACTTAGACTCAAATGAAAAGGAGCAAGTAACTCATTTCTTTCTTCTGTCTTTCCTTTACCTGGAGAAAATCAAGGCACTCATTAAAATATTTGAGAACTCACTAAAACATCTGCTTTGCTTGTGTGTGGTTAGCCTTTCCGATATCCAAACATTTATAAACGCACCCTCAGAAACACACACAGAGGTACCACACGTATTAGAAAGTATGCACTTTGACACCCTCTCATAAAATATCACCCATCGTTGGCACAGACACGATCCATCGAGATACATACTAGAATTTCCATCTCTGTGTTTCTTGGCGAAAACCAAATTCTTGAAATACATCAGTAAAAACTGTAAAGAAAACACACAATCCCTTCTGTGCTTACTCTTGATAATTGATCTTTCATTTCCAGGTTTGGGGACTCGCCCCATTCCTAAAATACAATCGTGCGCCCTAGAGAAATGCCCTGGGTTTTCTTCTGAGGAGCTACACCATCCAGCCCTTTGGAGGCCTTCACTGTGTTCCAAAAGGAACAGCATGGGCACTCTCTCCACTCTCTCTGCAAGCCCAGCCCAGGCAAAAGAAGGCTGAACACAAGCGCAAACCCCTGTAGGCCGATATGCATACACAGAAGGGAGGTTGACCAGGTTGAAGTCTGAGCTACTGAGCCTGTTTGGTGCGTTGACAAGGGACTTCTTTCTCCAGACATTTTGTGAACACCTTTCACCTGTGGCAAATTCCGTTCCCAAGGAGGAGCGGGCAAACTCAGACCTGAACTGTTCAGAGAAGTCTTCTAGTACATCTGAGATGGGCCAGGTCAGGACAGATAAAGAAAGACCTCAGAGGCCCGAGGATGGAAGGGTTGGGGGGGCATCTCCAGACAACAGTACGGCGGTTACCAGAGGGGCAGGGGGTTGGGGAGGGGATGGAGAGGGAAAAGGGGCTCCAATACGTGGACACAGAAGGAGACTGAGCACACAAAGCAATATAAAAGTGATGTATTATAAAACTGTGCACCTGAAAATTCCATGTTTCTAAACCAATGGTACCCCAAATTCATTTAACTTCAAAAAGTAATTTGAAACAAAGGGAATATTACATTCAAAAGTCACAAAGGTCTGCTTTCCCCCACCCCCACAACGACCACTTGGGTGTTTTTATTTGATATATGAAATGTAAATTATTTATTTAGTTTTTAGAGACAGGAGAAGGGAGGGAGAGAGAAAAAGGGAGAGAGATATCAATTGGTTGCTTCTCACACCCAACCACCTCCCCCACGGCAACCTGTAACAGAAGTATGTGCCCTGACTGGGAATCAACCCAGCAACCTTTTGCTTTGCTGGACGTAGCCCAACCCACTGAGCCACACCGGCCTGAGCAAAATGTCAGATATTTCAGACATTTTTCTCCTTCTCTCTGCCTCCACTCCTCCCTCTCTCCCTTGCTCCCCGAGGTGCCCTGCTTTACTGGGGGCCTGGGCACCATCCGATGCACCTTGGGGTAACCAGGCCCTGTCACACTCCCACAGAGCCCAGTTTCAGAGAACTCACTGGTTCCTAGTAATGTCTGATTTTTATAAAGGATTGAGGAGGAGAAACTCTTTTTTAAAATCTGGTCAGCCTTCTAAGGAAAGTCAACTGGAGTTGTTTTATAGGATCACTGTATGGCCACGACTTGGCAAAAAATAGTTAAAAACTGAAGCCTGACTACCGTGAGGACTTGGAAATGATTGGAATCACAACAGCCAGAGATACCAGACGACACCAGGCGACACCAGGCGACACCAGGCCACAGCCTGCTGGCATTCCCACAGTAAAAGAACAATCAGATCACTTGGTTTAGCTGAACTGGAGGGAAAAGTCCTTGGCCAAAACAGGGGACTTTAGGACCGGCTGGACGTGAGACTGCAGAGTCAGGGTGTTGTTAAAGGTGGGTCCAGGTTGACTGGACCAGGTTGGCAGGAAGGGGTGGGGGCCGACATTAGCAAGAAGAGAGATCAAATTCAATGAGTGAATTGAATTAAGTGTGTAATTTTCAAATTCTTTTGAGAAGTGTTTGTTTGTTTTTCCCTTGAACAAAACTCTACCCTGAACTCCAATGTGCAAGGCAGCCGAAAGTGAAGCCCTTCTTGGGTGCTGGGATGGAGGGTGGCCAGAACCGGCGTAGCGCCCACCCGGAGTCCCTCCCCTCATCTCTGACGGGCCTTCTCTGTAAGAACATCAGGCCTTCCCGGAATAGAGTTTGAAACCCACAGAACCAGACGCCGGGTCCTGTGTTACTTTAAAATGCCATGGCCAAGAGAGAGTAGAAGGATTTGAATGCATCTATTTCTTACACACACCTCGGGGCACCTGGTGGAGAAAAGTAGTGGGTCACATATCCATTAAAATAATATACTTTATCTAGTTTATAATTTGTCCTTTATCCACAATATAATCCCATCCTGTCCCTATTTCCACAGCATTGTTTTCATTTAATTATTAGTAGCTGAGGCAGAGAAGATTTCTTCTACTAACAAGAGAAGTTGTCACCTTGCCACTATGCCCGTAAGGATCCTTGCACAGAGTATGATCGTACCACTAGCAAGCTGTGTGACCTTAGCTAAGTTAGTAAACTACTCTGAGCCTTTGTGCTCTCATCTATAAACTGCACAGAGTGAGTCTAACTCTCTCTCAAGTCTAGAGTCTCTAGACTCTAACACTCTAGTGAGAGTGACCTCACTAGAGAGTGAGGTCAGTTTCAGTTCTGAAATTCAAAACCTGTATAATGAGGTGGGGGATCTTATAACCCACAGATGAAGCAAAACAGTGAAGGTTCTCCACCGTCCTAGACAGCCAGATTATTTATTCAAGGCGTTACACCTGTTTCATCTGCCTTAGGTAAGCCTAAAACAAAACTCCAGGATTCCTCAGAGGAACACGTCTGTCTCGCATTATGGGGAGTTCAAATGTCTCTTTTAATCACAGTAGCTCTACTGACGTTTCTTTTCTTAACCGAGTCTGCGGCTGCATACGTATAAATATTATGGATACACAGTTCTGTGTGTGAGCCTGTCAACAACCGCGATGCATACGAAGACCAAAAAGAGTTTCTTAAAATCCCTCGCCCAAATCATCAAAGTCCTCTGCTCAGGGTTCTAACCAAATTTTGTTCACTTACCCTGGATAAGCTGTGTTTTAAGAGTTTTTTTCTGTGGGCTGAGGCTGGATTTTGTTTTATTCAAAGCGACTTCAGCCTGTCACAAGACAGTCTCATAAAATCTGTATCTTGGCTTAAGCTGGGAAGAAATGAGCCAATCCATCAGCCCAGGAATGCGGCCGTTTGACCACTTCCTAAGGCAACTGGGAAGGGATGCAATCTATTCAATTTATGGGGCCGGGTGGCAGTGAGCGATGCACTCCTGAAGGCGCAGCAAATGGAAAGCCTTGTGAACTTCTGCAGTGATAAAGTTCAAAATCTGAATAAAAATATCTCGGAGAGGATCTGAGAGCGGGAGAGGAGGCCAGCACAGGAGTGTGGAGAAAGCAGAACAGGACAGGGCAGACCCCCCTCTTCCAGTAGAACACCTCCAGTGATTCGCGAGGCGAGAGCTGGGCACTGGGTCTGGAAGCAGGGCTTCGGAAAGTCTCTTCCCCTCAATTTGGATTCTGAAAATGAACCTTTGTTTAATCGTTAAAATGTATGTTTGATGTGATTACTTCCCTGACCTCGAACCATGCCACCTGTGGTAACCTTGTTATATGTCATCTTATATCATAAACAAATGCAATTCCAATAGGGCAGCCAATATAATATCATTAGTTTATATTTATGTCTACCCTTTCCCAGCCTTCATGGTAAATGCAATTTTGATGCCATTGATGAGAGATCTGGGATTACAATTCCTGACCATTTCAACAGACATTTGGGGAAGGAAATAGAAGAAGAATAATTTTGAGGTCTCTCCAAAAACCAAAGGAGGAAAAAAACGTAATATAATATTTTTTTTCATTTATTTTGATTAACCGAAGCCTTATGTTGAAACATCAATGGCTCCCCATTGGTTAGTAAATGAAACCTAAACCCCCTGGCCTAGCAATTTGGGCCTTGCATTTAGCTCAGGCTACTATTTCCAACCTTTTTAGCAATTATTTCCCCCCATATATTCTAAACTGCAGCTTCTGAGTGTTGCCGCAAACAAACCCAGTGGCCAGCTCTCTGCTCCCACCTTCCCCTTACCCTGGTTTGCCCTTCCCAGCTCTAAGCTCCGCCTCCTCTCTCAGTCTGGGCTCAGATGCTCCCTCATCAGCCACACCAAGGGTACCCTTCCCCTCTGCCCACCTCAAACCTGGGAGGCTGGAGCTCTTCCATGTATCTGAAGGCAGCAACTGTCAGCCTTTTACATGGAGACTGATTACTAAAATTGTGCATCATACCCACAAATATGTTTTTTACCTATGTGATAAAAAATAGGTAAAATTTGGATTCATTCACACTGGATGATTATTGTTGCGTTGGCTGTTGTCATTTTTTTTTTATTTGACCGTCTAACGGAAAAGAGGACAGTGCCCCTAGCTAAATAGTTGGGTGTTGCGTGTTTTAAAAATTCTTGCAGCACACCAGTTGAAATTCGCTGTTCTAAGTTGTGCCAGAGCCCAGGACAGCCTTATCTGTTCTGCTGGACCACCATGACTTGAGGGCATGCCCCCCTTCCAATTCATCTTTGGTGAACGTTATAGGATCAAACCCAGAGCGTTTCCCGAGCATCAGTCTCAATGAGGTTTGATGAGTTAATAAATTACCAATCGCCTAAAGTAACACCAAAAGTATTGCATTGGTAGGCATCACAAATTCTAAGAAAGCCTTCTTGCAAATTGTTCTGCTTCTCCAGCTACAACCCTTTCTTTCCAGCCCACAGCTGCTATCAAATGGGAATTTCCTTTAGTGATAAACGGAGTGTTTAAATGATTTGCTTGGGGAAACAACACCTAGTCATAAGTCAGGGTAGAGTTAGTGTAAACTATGTCTCTGAAGACACCCTATCTCAGCTAATAAGTTCAAATGACGCTTACATTTCAATTCTAATAATGGTAAAAATAACTCGTCGGGGGGTTTTCTTGCCCCCTCATTCCAGACCCCCACCGTCCCTCCCAAAGGCAAGTTCTGGATGCCCGTTGTCAGGAGCATCAGGAGGATGCAAACTGCTTCTTCATCACTGAACTTGTGCTGGTAATGATGGTCTCTTGCTGGGTTGTAGTTCATTTCTCTCTACCCACCCCTCAACGTTGCCGCCCCCCCAATGCCTTTTGGGCACATCTGTTTTATTTTTCCCCTTTATCAAAACAATTATTATTACCACTCAGTCCAGTAATTTGCAATTCCCTTTATCTTTTTCACTGACAGACTGGCCAGAGCCCTGGTTATCACGGGATCTTCGGAGGCGGCGAGCAGGGTCGCCCTGGACGTGTGCATTAAGCTGGCCAGCGGCCTGGCCACTGCACACTACAGGGAGAGCTCCCCTTTTGTTAGTCCCAGGCCCCCTCCCTTGTTTCTGGATTAGATCATGACTCTTTTATGAAGACCCAGAGGGAAATGGGATTATTAAGAGTCTTGCTGGGGAAAAGCTATTTTGTCTTTATGATGACTTTTTTGAGTTCAGCTGCTGAGGGGCCTTAATGCCAGAGTAGAAGTTATTGCCCATTCGGGGTGGCGGAGGGGGGGCACCTTCAACACTGTGATCCCTGCCGCGCACCCTTTTCCTGATGAAGGACAGAAGATAAGACAAGGGAAAAAAGGAGAGAGACTTAAAAAAAATCAGTAGAGGTGAGAACACAAAGTGGAAGAACAAGAAGAGAAAAAAATGCAAAGAGAAGAAGTACAGCTCAGACGAGAACCCAGCGGAGAACAGCCTTCCCCGAGGAACAGAGTGCTGAGAGATAATCCGAAGCTTAGAAAACACAGGCGAAGGTTTCGTGGGGTAAGAGCTGAGAAGGAATAATTATCTACTTATTAAAAAAAACTCATAAAAATAACATGAACTTACCACAATGGGTATAGTGTGTTTTCTATAATACAGTTAACCCCACTGAAGCGGTTTTCTTTTTTCAAGATTTTGTTTATTTTTAGAGAAAGGGGAAGGGAGGATATCAGTATCAACGTGAGACAGAAACAGCAATCAGTTGCCTCTAGTACGCGTCCCAACCAGGGACCGAACTCAGAACCTAGGTATGTGCCCTGAGTGGGCATTGAACCGGGGACCTTTCGCTTTGTGGGGTGACGCCCAACCCACTGAGCCACAACAGTGTGGGCTGAAGCTGTTTTAAAGATGAAATAACTTCAGAATCGGCAGATAATAGTACCTGTGATGCAGGCTATATTATTATCCAACACATCTTACGGACCAGGAAGCTAAGGCACAGAGAGATTAAGTATCCTGGATCACAGAACTGGCAAATGGCTGGGCGGGATTTTAAATCCAGGCGGTTGGTTCTCCAGTGCTTCAGAAGCCGGAAAGCACAATGGAGTTCTCCCCAAAACTTCCAAGTGACAAACTTATTTAGTGGCATTTAGGGAAAGACAAACGTTTTGCCTGTTTAAAACTCCCTTTTCTCTTCCTGTGTCAGTCATCTGTCTGTGTGGACAATGGGAGACCCGTGTGCAAGGCTGGGGTGTGAGAGGGCTGGAAGCACTTAACACCTCCAGTCCCTGCTCCCCCAGGCCCCTGCTCCTTGTCCTCCTGGCCCTTTCCTGTGTACTGGAAACCAGGGGGGGTGTTTTGGGCATGTGGAGAATAGATAGGATACTCAGGCCTGAAACTATGTGTCAAAACATGGGAGGGATTTTTGTTGGCAACTCCCCCTTTTCTCCTTTCTTCTCAACCTTACTCTTCATCTATGCCAAATACCGCGTTGTTATTGTTCTACTGGATAAGAACAGCATTTTCAGAAACGGGGGATTTATTTTTATAGCACAGCTGGTCTGCCAAAGGTCACATAATTTGGCAATGTGCCCAGTGGTTAAAAATTAATTTCTCCTTATTAATACAACCAAGGTCCCATAGGATCAGAGCTCAGCCTTATCTAAACTTGACAGTTTCCTAAACCTTTAGAAGATGCTTTCTCCTAGGGGGCCAGCCCCACTGCAAGGAACCACCCCACCGAATCCTGAGTCCTGTTACATATCGTAAGGAAACCATTAAGCCCTCAGCCATTTCTCATCAAGGTAGATGGAGCATTGAAAAATGCCGCAGGCTCTCCAGTACAAGCTCCCACAGGATCTTCCAGGAATGGGTTAATTTTTTTTAAGTGACTTCCTTACCTGGAAGAACAGTACAGAGACTTAACTTCTGGGGATCAAACGCATGTCTGCCACTCCAGGAGGGTGCCTCAAAGACTGTCCGGTGGCACATGATGGCCAGAAGACATCATAATCACATATGTTAATGACATTACAAACTACTTCTCAGACGTCGCTTTTCAAGTCCTTGCTTGTCAGTGTAAGACATTAAAATGGTGTTTTGCTTCTGCTCTATCCTTTAAGAATGGGAAATCGCATCTTTATTTCCTAAAGTCTTTCCAAACTGGACTTCTGGGGAATACATTCTGAAAACTCTTTTACCCATGAAACGAGCTCTGAATTCTGCCAGCTCAGAATTGTCCCACACTTAGATTATCCAAGGTCAGCTCATTCTCTTGATTGCTTTAATGAGCAGCCGAGTAAAAACACCAGGTAGATTACCCAGAATTATCTAACTCCCTGCCCTCACCGGGCGCAACTGTTATTTGCATTCGTGCCTCTCAATTCAATGCATATGAAGCGACATTTGGGCTCCTAGCTTCTTCTACACCATGAATACAGGATCGGACCTTTCATTGTCCCAGCGCGGACTTTCCATTCAATAGCAGGGGTTGAAAGCCATTTGGTAGACAGCAGGAGTCCTGTCTGGATAGCCTGGGGTTCCAGTCACTTCCAACCTTTCATTTTGCCAGTCGGGTGCTCTGCAGCGTAATCTGAGGACTCCGCAGAATGACAAAAAGTCCAAACGTGCGGTGCTGCCTGGGCATTCACAGTCCTTCCTACCAGGCTCGTCTGGGACAAGAAGGGGCTTGCCCGGAAGCCCCGCCAGGAGCCCTCCTCTCCCGGCTGTTCTGCACTGTGTGCACTGTTGGCAACAGACAACAGTTTCACCATCTCCGGGGCTGTTTACGGGGCAAAGTTCACGGGGCACCTATGGAGGGCCGGCCTGGGATCAGTCCCTGGAGCCTAGAGCAGCCTGTCTGTGTAGAATCTAGAAGTGGACAATTCTGTTGCAAATTACTTTGCCTGCTCATAGTTATCCTGCCTGGTGGGGGGTGGGGGCACAGGCTAAAACAGAAACCCTCTTCAAACCTTTATCCGGAGCCTAGACCATCCTTGCCTCTCTTTCAGGAGTTGTTTGAACACAGGCCTGTCTGTCTCCCACAGCCAATTTGCACCTCTTATCCGATCATTTCAGATGGAAGGTTGAATGGAGGGTCTGCCCCGTGTCTAGGCAATGGTGTTAAAACCTGAGCACCATCAAAGCTCTCTAGGCAGAGGAGGGGTATGTGGGGTAGGTTACAGGGTCTGGGTTCTTTTGGCCCCAAGCAGTGCGGACACTGGGGCTGGGAGTTGCCACTCTCTGAAGAAGCCCATTGTCAGGGACTGAATGATTTCCTGAGCATAACCTAGTCCCCTGAGGACCATGATTAACTCCAGCAAAGGGGGGTTTTGTGGCCAGGCGCTGACAGGGAATGGCCAGCGCCAGGGGGCTCTCCTCTCCGTCTGAAACCGAAAGGACAGGAGGGAGGTGGAGGGAGGGAGGCAAGCAGTGAGCACGTGCCAATAAACCAGAGAATGCATTCCTCCCCTTCCAGACAGATTCAACCAGAGCTGCAGAAGCAGCAACACGGGTGCGTCGGACTGTCACGAGCATTCACGAGAGCATAAGTTTGTGACACAGTCTTTCCTGTAACTCAGCCGGGTAACTGCTCAGCTAGCTGCCTGCCGAGCAGCCCGGCACCAAGGAATAGACCAGAGTCACACACAGTAATTATGCTGCTAGTCCCTCAGCTTTTATTACATGCAGGTTCACTCAAAGTAGAACACCAACATACATTAATATCCTACTCACACTCTCACAGTCTAAGAGAATTATAACACATACACAGAATAATCAATGGGGAATAATGAACCCAAGTCCAAGAGCCTCAGTCTGCAGGTCTGTGAGACAGCACAGTGGGCCAGGGGGTCTTCAGCATCTTTCAAGGAAGGATCTCCGGAGCCAGATGGGCAGCAGGGCAGATGAAGCCCTCAGTCCAGCGGGGCAGAGCCTCCAGTGGCGGATGCCAAGGGAGAGCAGCACGGTGTGGAGCAGCACTGTGGTAGGTGGAACTCGGCTGTCTCAGCAGTGGTCTGGAAACGGCCTCAGTTATACCTTGAAAGTGGTGGGCTCCACCCTTCCGGGTCTTTTGGCAACTATTTTGGCACCCCTGATGGCAAGTGGGGAATTTGCCCAGGAGCCTATCTGTGTGGGTGGTCCCGCTCTGCAGATGTGGCTGCTCTGACCACGTGTGCAGATATCCTAGGTGTGTCTCCTCGCCAGATGTGTCTGCTCTGACTTAGGCAGTTTCCCTCTTGACCCAAAGTGTCCTGGCTGACCGGCGGCCATCTTGGTTGACAGGGGTGACTCCGCTTTATTGGACACACTTCATGCTGTCTCCATGGGACCAGTGCCATTGTACTGGTCCTGCTCTCTGCCTGGATGGATCCCCTCTGCAGGGCCGGGAAAGCCGATTCCCACCCTCACGACACCCTTGATTCCCAGGGGGTTGACTGGCTTTTTCCACCACCATCCCTCTCCAGCCCCATAGTGTGAGCTGCTCCCTCCCTGCTCCCAGCAGCCAGGCTCTGGGACCCGGTGGGAAACACTGGGGTGGTGCAGTTAGCTCCAGGGGAAAGGTGGGGGCAGCCATTTAATCACAGCTAGCCTCGCCTCCATTAAACTGTGTTGATATTAAAAATAAATCAATCAGTAAAAATGAAGCATTCGCCGTGAATATTTCTTTTTCTCACGTGGAAAAGCAAAGAGCGTGGCGGCGGGGGGAGGGGAGGCTCGCCAGCTACTGCAGAGGTTTCTTCCAAGCATGGAACTGCAGCCGCGACTTAACTTTCTGGCAATGGGCAGCCTCCAGGAAAAGCCGCAGGCTTCTCCCTGGTGGTGTCCTTAGTCAGGAGGAGGGGAGACAGAAGCTGGAGAAGTTAGAGTCTGCCAACTTTGCCCAGGCTTGAGCCTCGGTTTTGCTTTCACTGGGAATATTTTTGCCTAATAGAATGTTTATGGATTGCTCGGCTGTGTTTCTACTGCGTAGCCCAAACAAATCGATGCGGCATTAGAGACGGCGCTGGGGGCTGGGGTGGGCTGGGGGCCACCAAGTGCTCACCACCACGCGGATGCCGGAGCCGCGTGGCTCTTCACCTGTTCAGGCGCACCGGCGGGCGCTGAGCGCGCAGCGCTGCTAGAGGCGGTGCAAGTTGCGCGCATTCCCGAGGCTCCAGCTGGCTTCTTTCTGTCTCTCTCTCCGCCGAAATCCCACCCCGGCTTCCCGCCACCCAGCTCAGCCAGAGCTCAGACCCCCGCTCTGCCGGCCGCGGGCCTGAGCCCTTCAAAGACGGCTCTCCAGGGGTGGAGGGAGGGTTGATGCAGCACCGAATGGAACGCGGGAAGGCAGAGAGGGGGCTCCGGACAAGGCCGACCAGCGGCCCCGTGTCCCCCAGCCCGGGCAGAAGGGAGGCAGGAAGGCAGGGGCACTGCGATCTGGCCGGGTAGCGGGTAGCGTGTGGAGGAGTGGGGGAGCCTGGTGCGCGCCGCCGCCGCGGGGCTATTTGCCCAATTGCTCCCCGTCTTTCACCTTCCACCCTCCTCTCCGCCTGACTCCTCGGAATGGGTTCCCGCCGTCGCTGCGGCGGCTGGGCCCGGCCCCCTTTCGGCCGGCGTGCACCGGGTGAGTCAGAGGTCTAGCCGGGCCTCGCCCTTTGCCACCCGCCGCCAGCTGCCCGAGTGCCAGTGGGCTGCTCAGAAGGAAAGCCGGAGCAGCGCGGGGCTTGCGATCGCCTTTTCTCGGGGCTGGAGAACCTCTATCCTTGGGCGGGTCCCAGCTCTGTGTCCCACGGAAAGGGTGACTTGCCCCGCGCTCAGCGCCTCCGGGCTTCTCTGGGAGTGACGTAGCGAGGCTGCGGGGTGGGGGCGGGGGGCTCTGCAGAGAGAGCCGAGGCAGGTGGCGGAGGGGGAGTGGGTCCCATTCGGTATCGCGCGCACACGTACGAACTCCACACAGCGCTCGGGGACAGATGTGAGAACATCTGGGGTAGAAGATGTCCCCCGTCTTCACGACCCCTCCTGCTCTGCACCACACACAGATTCTGGAGTTGTGTGTACATGTATGTGAGTGCGTGCGTTTGCCGGTGTGTGCGCCAGTATCTGCGCACTCGTGAACCAGGGCCTACCAGAGACCGTGCCTGAATACATAATATACCGTGGGCATCCTCGCCGTGCGCTCGCGTGCGAGTGCACACCCACAGCGAATCACACAAACATACATAATTTATGCAGCCTTCAGGTCGGCGGGAGGTAATTTCATTTCACTTCAAACTGGGAACTTAGAATTAAGGTGAGAAGGAATGGGGAGGCACAGGTAATCTCTCCAAGTGGAGAGCAGTCATGGCAGAGAAGGTACAGCAAACATGTGGGTTTGGATTGCAAGGGCAATCCTGAATCACCTTCCCCCTCCAATAAAAACCCAAGCCTAAAGCGGTGTGTATGTGTTAGGAGGTTAGAATCAGAGAACCAGGCACAAACTTCCCCTTTAGTCAAAGCTGGCTCCCACCCGACCCACTGGCCGCTGTGATGGGGGGAGGTGCTCAAGAGGCTGCAAGGGGTTAGCTCTACACTGCAGCTGTAGCCTTGGAAATGCTGCCGGGTAAGCATGCAGGAGGGCTTTCTCTCCCTTCTCTTTTCTTTCTTTCCTCCATGGATGGTTTCCTCATTCTCAGTCACCTGTAGCAGCTTCTGAGAGTTTTGTCAGATTCCAGACACTGTTCCCAGAGGGGAGAGAGGCTCACCCTGGGAAGTGGTAGAGGGAAGGGAGGACAAGCCCCACCGGATTCCCTGAAACCAGCGATCCCTGCTCAGAAGTGTACCCCTGTGCCAGCCGCCCCTCCACACACACAGACCCACACACATACTGGTCCCCGACATTCTGGGCCTGTGCTGCTTATCTCCGCACTCAGGCCACACACCCATTTTGGCAGCGGTTGAGAACAAATTCCTCTCAAAAGTTTCTAACCACTTCACAAGAGAGACCTTGGAGGGCCACACACTTGTTTTATCTAATGCTTTTTTTAAAAACCATGATTTACTTCCCCAGAAGACACATGGATGCAGGAAAGAGAGCAGGGACGATGAACTGCCTTGGTTGCCAGCAGCGCCCAGCTCCAAGCTCCTAGCTCAGCCGAAAGCCAACTTGCTCCAGCAGCCTGAGCCCTGTGATTTTGAGGCGTATCCACACATTCTGCAAAGAATCCACAGCACTGGAGAATCAAAACTAGACCCTTGCCTTTCCCAAGCCCTTCAGTTAACATTGCTCAATGTGGCTAAGTGGAGGGAATGCAAATGATTTATATTCTGCTGGCTAGGTTGAAGAAACTCAAGGGAGATGTGTTCTGCTTCAAGAAAGGGAAAAAAATTCCCAAAAACTGTAATGCAAAAAGGCTTTGTAGTATTTTTAAACCTTTGATTCAGTCCATATGTGACATCTGAACACCGCCAAATTCTGTCTATGTTTCAAAACACACACACACACACACACACACTCCTAGCAGGAGAATAAAGTTGGGTTTTAGCAGCAGCGGTGGTGTACGGTAGGGAGGGCCGGCTGGGACCTCTCTTTAAATTATTCAGTATCGAGGAAGCCTCTTTCCTGTGCCATTCCTTGTGCCCCCCACCCCCTGCATTAGCAGTTACTTTTAAAGGGAAAGCATGTTGAAATGAATAGAAAAAACTTTAAGGGGCTTACCTGCTTGGCCTCTCACTTTGAGTCCTGAAAAGTAGAGAGCTAAGAAAATCCAGGTGAGAGGAAACATATCCATTTTGGAGAAAGAGGCTCTCTCCAGAGCTGGATTTGTAGGTTTCTTGTATAATTGTAAGTCTTTGTGTTTTCTCGGTCTTCTGTCTTCCTTATAGTGTCTTCTGCAGGGGTTCCTGACGGCCAGTGTTTCCCTCCGGGGTTCTGGCCGTCCGTCTTCACCTTTATTCTTGCTGGATCCCCACCTCACCAGGAGGAGGGTCGCTCTTGAAATCAGCGAAGAGGGAGCAAACCGGGAAAAGAGGACGGGTTTCCTCTCTTAAAAACAAGACGGATCTATGTCCTCTCCAGTTCCTCAAAGTATCATTTCCTTTATCCTACAACATCACGAATATTTCCCGAAAGCCAGGCGTAAAAAAAAATTGTAATAAAAAAAGAAGCCAAGACTTGCCTTGGGCATCACACTGCCCCCGGGCAGCTGTGTGATCTCAGAGACGTAAACTGACACACAGTCCCCGGCACCC
>PVKM010025759.1:0-19750 GCA_004027735.1 Carollia perspicillata | reverse complement strand
CTGGCCAGGACATTAGGGGAGATTCCAGGGTGTCAGCAATGGTCTTTTCCTTAACAAGGTAGTGTTTCTACAGATAATTGAGCTGTACATTTACTTTTTGTACTCTTTTGGTTATTGTATTTTTTTCAGTAAGTTGTTAAAATAAAAGTAAGCCACATGAGAGCTATTGTAGTTTTTATCCATCCAAGAAGCAGTGATGACTAATACAATCTGAGCATCCTGTCAGACATTGGAAACACAGAGATTAATGAAATGAAGTTCCTCTTCCCAGAGAGTGCCAGTAAAAATGAAAAACATACAAATATACAAACATTCATTTAAAATGCAGAGCAGGGTTTGCTAAAATAAAGCTAGTTAGAATCTTGCTGTTCAAAGGGTTTTATGGTAATTTGAACATCAAAATATAGCAATGGATTATAATCAGTGGATGAAATAGGGATGCAGGGGTCAATGCTGATAATACTAATAAAAATAAGTATGTAAACAAGTGGGCAAGAAGGAAATAATGTTCTCTATAATAACAGAAGGGGAAATGATCAATGTAGTAACAATAATAGATCTAGAAAAATCACCACTGGGCAAACATCATGGTAATAATTGATCCAGAATTATAATCATTAATAGGTATAAAAATAGTGGGTGAACGTTTGATGAAAAATAGCAAATTTCCATAGTATTAAAATATATCTTTACAAAAAATGCTAATTTAAAAGAGATACATAATAACTTTATAGAAAAGAAACCTGCCAGACAACATATTAAACATTTATAAAATCAACATCATTTTGCAAAACCATTCTAAGTTAAAAGAGATTAGAGATTGGAAAACTAAATGCAATAGAGATCGGATCCTGAACCATAATTTTTTTTTTTACTATAAATGACAATTACAGGATAGTTGGCTTTAACCTCTCTTTAAAAGTGAATTCTTTCTTTTCTTTTTAAATTTTTTTATTGATGTTGAAGTACAGTTATCGAAATTTCCCCCCCACCAGTCTCCCCACCACCACCTCCCACCCTCAATCCTACACCCCTTTGGTTTGTCTGTGGGTCCTTTATACATGTCTCTTGATGACTCTTCTAGTTCCTTCCCCCATAATCCCTCTCATGCATCCCCTCCAGGTAGTCCATTTGTTCTTTATTTCAATGTCTCTGGTTATATTTTGCTTGCTTGTTTGTTTTGTTGATTAGGTTCCACTTATAAGTGAGATCATATGGCATTTGTCTTTCACTGCCTGGCTTATTTAACTCAGCATAATGCTTTCCAGTTCCATCCATGATGTTGCATAGGGTAGGAGTTCCTTCTTTCTTTCTGCAGCACAATATCCCATTGTGTAAACATACCATAGTTTTTTGATCCATTCATTTACTGTTGGACACTTAGGTTGCTTCCAACACTTGACTACTATAAATTGTGCTGCTATGAACATTGGGGTGCAGAGGTTCTTTTGAATTGGTGTTTCAGAGTTCTAAGGGTATAATCCCAGCAGTGAAATTGCCAGGTCAAAAGGCAGCTCCATTTTTAGTTTTTCAGGAAATTCCATACCATTTTCCACAGTGGCTGCACCAGTCTGCATTCCCATCAACAGTGGATCAGAGTTCCCTTTTCTCCACAATTTTGCCAGCACTTGTTGTTTGTTTATTTGTTTATGATGGCCATTTTCACTAGTGTAAAGTGGTATCTCATTGTGGTTTTAATTTGCATCTCTCTGATGGCTAGTGATGCCAAGCATCTTTTCATATGTCTCTGGACCCTCTGTATGTCCTCTTTGGAGAAATGTCTGTTCAAGTCTTTTGCCCATTTTTTAATTTGGTTGTTTGTCTTTCTGGAGTGGAGTTGTATGAGTTCTACATGTTTTGGAGATCAAACCCTTGTCTGAGGTATCATTGGCAAATATATTTTCCCATATGGTTAGTTCCATTATCATTCTGCTGGTGTTTTCTTTGGTCATATAAAAGCTTTCTACTTAAATGAAGTCCCATTTGTTTATTCTTTCTTTTATGTCCCTTGCTCTTAGGGACACATCGATAAAAATATTGTTGCATGGAATATCATAAATTTTCCTGCCTGTGTTCCCCTCTAGGACTTTGTGATGTTGTGACTTATATTTAAGTCTTTTACCTATCTTGAGTTTATTTTTGTGTATGGTGTAAGTTGGTGGTTCAGTATCATTTTTTGCATGTAGCTGTCCAGATCTCCCAAGGCTATTTGTTGAAGAGGATATTTTTACTCCATTTTATGCTTTTGCCCCCTTTGTCAAATACTAATTAACCATAGAGTCATGGATTCATTTCCGGGTTCTCTATTCTGTTTCATTGATCTATGTGTCGGTTTTTATGCCAGTACCAGACTGTTTTGATTACAGTGGCCTTGTAATGTAGTTTTATAACAGATATTGTGATCTATCCTCCTTAGTTCTTCTTTCTCAAAATTGCTGTGGCTATTTGGAGTCATTTATGGTTTCATATAAATTTTTGAAATGTCCTTATTGTGAAATATATCATTGGTATTTTATTAGGAATTGCATTGAATCTGTAAATTGCTTTGGGTAGTATGGACATTTTGATGATGTTAATTCATCTAATCTATGAACATGTTATATGCTTCCATTTATTTGTGTCTTCCTTAATTTATTTATTCAGTGTTATGTAGTTTTCTGAATACAGATCTTTTACCTCCATGGTTAGTTTTCTTCCCAGGTACTTTATTTTTCTTGTGGTTATAGCAAATGAAATATTTCCCCTAATTTCTGTTTCAGAAATTTCATTGTTGATATACAAAATTGCCTTCAATTTTTGAATATTACTTTGTATCCTGCTGTTTTGCCAAATTCGCTTATTCAGTTGAGTAGTTTTTTTGGTGGAGTCTATAGGGTTTTCTACGTTCACTGTCATATCATTTGAGAACAATGGCAGTTTTACTTCTTCCTTTCCAATGTGGATGCCTTTTCTTTCTTTTTCTTGTCTGATCACTGTGGCTAGAACCTCCAATACGATGTTGAATAGAAGTGGTGAAAGTGGACACCCTTGTCTTGTTCCTGATCTTAGCAAGAAAGCTTTGCGTTTTTGCCCATTGAGTATGATGTTGGCTGTAGGTTTCTTGTATATGGCCTTTATTATGTTGAGCCATGCTACCTCTACTTCAATTTTCTGAGTGTTTGTATCATAAATGGGTGCTGTACCTTATCAAATGCTGTTTCTGCATTTATTGATTCTGCACTGTATTTAGTTTTTATTTTATTTTATTGTCAAGTATTCTGTCTTTCTGTACCTGGTAAAAAACAAAAACAAACAAAACACACAACAACAACAACCAAAGAAAACAAAAGAACAAGAGCAAAAGATCTCCTGCATTTACCTGAGAACTGCCCCTGTCTCCCTGGGTGGTTCTGGGGACATGACTAGTCACAGTAGTCCTCTGCCTGCCAGCCCTAAACCCTGGTAGGCAAGTGAGCCAAACCAGGCAAATCTGGCTCATTTGCTTTTATTATCCAATGTTAGATGAAAATAGAAAGAAAATTCTTCCTTTCCTCCTTTAATCTTTAAAAAACCATTTCAGCAATTTGGTTAAATATCACAGAAAACAAATAAAAGAAGAAAACAAAAAGAGTTCACACATTTCTCTAAGTGAATTTAATTATAATAAAACATTAGCAGCAACAATAATATCTAGTATTGATTAAGTGCTTACCATGTGCCAGGCACTCTTTTATGTGCCTTACAAATATTATCTCAATAAATCCTTTCAATACCCTGGGAGGAAAAAGAAAAAAAGTTACTGGGCTATGAGATACTCTTCCATGCTGAAGCTTAAAAACTCACTGAAAATAGCATAAGCCCTAAACAAACAGGTAAGGAAGAACTGAAGATTGTTTTAATCCCTCCATTCGCTGGTTTCACATGTCCCTTGTTTCCAGAATATTTACCAAGTAAATAAATCAATATATATATTTGGAAAAAGTATGGTATGAGTTCGAAGGAAAAAATGTAAATCATGATGTATACTCTAGCCAAATATCCATGATACAATTTTAAATGAAGAATAATTAGTTTCAGAGAAAACTTGCTGAATCAATTTACAATAAATTACATCCATGTGGGTTTATTTATTTGTGTTTATATATAGGGATAGGTCTAAAAGAATATAAATGTAAAACAAAACTACTAAGAGTGGAAAAGAAAGAAAAAATCACACTTTTACTTTCTAAAACTCTGTAGTATTTGATACATTTATAATTATTTTATAAATAAAACAAATGCAATGAAAGCAAGCATTTTTGTTGTTCATTACTATCTTTATAAAGCGTTCAAGTA
This sequence comes from Carollia perspicillata, assembly GCA_004027735.1. Lineage (NCBI taxonomy): Eukaryota > Metazoa > Chordata > Mammalia > Chiroptera > Phyllostomidae > Carollia > Carollia perspicillata. The sequence continues at coordinate 15,436 of PVKM010025759.1, read as the reverse complement.
TTTTTTATGTAAATGTTAGGTGCCTTATTATGCCTTTAACTTTCCTAGGGTTTTTAAGTTTTTGTTTTGTTTGTTTTGTGGTCTGTAGTAGGGATTCTGGGCTTTATCTTTCCTTCTAGGTAGCTGGCAGAGTGTTAAGGGGAGGCTGGCAGTATAAGCTATCTGGACTCATATTTCTTGGAGTCAGTTCTGGAACACTTTGGAAAATTCAACCAGAAGAATGTGTTTTGGCTACACCATCCTGGTGCAAAATCCATATATTTCCGCCTGACTGTGAACCACAGTAAGCTGGCTCCAAAATCCAGTATAGAAGATAGGATAGGGTGACTGATGTGATAACCGATGAGTTATCATGTAAAAGAGACTTGGCATAAATAGGAAAAATATGCTTTCGACATGATGAAAACAGTGAGGTAGTGTTAAAGTTTAAGAGTAATAAAAATAAAATCATGTAATATTTATGTATATATTGCTGGAGTTAAACTCAGGCAGAAATGTTCAAACTTCTCCTTTTCATTTAAGTAATTTATGACAGGATGGCCTCAAACATCTACATATTTGAATAATGCTTTCATATCTACTTTCTTGAGTTTGAAAAGATGTTTTGTGTTTTCCAGGATTTGAACTCATTTAACAGCACTCCCCAAACATGGCTACAGGTAGGCACAGTGCCTGCTGAAAATATGTCCCTTTCTGGAAACACAATATGCATTTGTGATGTTTGGCCCGAGGCAGAAAGGAGTTTGGCCACCATCTACTTGTGATATTAAAGTTGGAAATATGACCACACCAGTTGTTGGGGTTAATAGTGGACTTTCCTCATGAGGTTACTTCTATTAAACACTCCTCCTCTCTCTCAAATGGTTGTAAATGGATGTGGTTTTACCTACAGAATTGTATTTGGAGGGAACTGAATTTGATGGAAGGATACTTGGAAAGATAATACAACCTGGGTGCTAATAAAATCATTTGGAAACGCTGTATCAAATTAGTTGCAAATATGATCTGATTTCCCACAATGTATAGCAGCTGATGGTTGCCTAATCCAGTGGTGTCCTCGAGATGGCTCTCCCTGACTCGTGAGATACACTTGTAAATTTTCAGGAATTTTCTGATGTAGTTCTCCTCATATGGTACCTTGAAATTGACATCGGTAGGAATAATTATATTACTATATTAAGGAAATTCACAAATGCTTCAAATTGGGACTTCTCCCCTAAATGACAGCAAGCTATTACACATTTGCTGTAGTTTACACTACTGCCAGATAAATGGTCTTGGTATTCCTTTACATAATCACTAAGACCGCATGGTTCATTACTCTGGGGAAGAATTGGTACAGGAGACATAGACGGAAAACTGGGAAGAACAATGTTAGGGAGGTGAGAAGTGGAAAGTATGAAGAAGAGGAGTAAACCCTGTGAAATGCCTGGCGAGCCCATAGACTGTGCTTGATAAATATCCACGACGTTTGAGGTTAGCAGTTCATTAAATTGTGTAGCAGTTGACAGAAAAAGTTTGCAGTGGACTGAAGAGAATGTGGGAGGATGAGAAGTATAAATGCGGGTTTCTTTGCAGTACTCTGAGAAGTCTGGCTTTGAAGAGGAGACTGAAAAGGGAAAGATTATAGAACCATGTAAAATCAAAGGAAGGGTTTTTACTTTGTTGTTTTGTTTCATTTTGTTTTTAGAATAGTGCAAACTCATACTAAGCTGAAGAGAAGATCCAAAAAAGAAAGAATAAATCTATTACAGAAAAAGTATCTATTAGAGATCAAGGCCTCTCTTAGGCCAAGAGGAGACAAAGCCCAGAACATAATCTAATCAGGGAACAGGACATCAAGGATGCAGAGTCACATTAAGGGATTGGAATCTGGAAGTTGAACGAGTGTGATGGCGTTTTTCCAGAAGAAAAGGTGACATGTTTGCTGACTTTGTCCAAGGGGGCATGGATTGGGCGTCGCTTCGAGAGTGGATAAGGTTCAGAATAATTCTTGAGGTTGGTGAGCCAGGACTTTGCCTGAGCAATAGCTGGGTTAATAAGGACATAGCAGAGCTTGCAATACATCTCACAATGACTCTCTCAACATAAAAATCTTTGCAAATATGTATTTACAAGTTAAAATAATATTTTTTGTTTTGTCCTAAGAGAACACTTTTTTTGTGAAAACATGTTCTACTAAACTTTGTTTGGGTTGTTATGGGTAAATCGAAAATGTATTTTAGCCAGTACGTCTAATTAAACATTTATAGAAATGTTTGATCAGCTTGCTAACAGTGGTCATCAAGAGCTTGCTTCGTGGACCAGAATTCAGGTGCAGTTACATTTTCTTCAGAGTGGAAATATGCATGGGCTGCTAGTGGTTAAACATTTGGCTGTGTTTTAACAGGCCAAAACCATGCCCTGTATCTAGGACATCCTTGCACAATTGTACAAAAGAGAATTGTCCTCAAGTGTTGCCCTAGGCTTGGAATAGAAGAATAATATAAGGAAAAATTATTTCAACCTAAAGTGTAGCTAGATAAGTTTAGTGGAATTAAAACATACATTCCAAATCTCCAAACAGTAGGGCTCATTATCTATTTCCAAATATATTGTTTCATTACTCTACTGCTCAAAAACCTCCCATGTCTCCCAGTTTATTACAGAATAAATCTATACTCAGCACGATATCCAAGGCCTTCACAATCTGTCCATAATATTTTGTATGAATGATATCCGACTATATAACTTTACTTGCCTTACATTTAAGCTAAATCAGCTTCCGGTCATGCCTTTGATCACCCTGCCTATTCCATCTGGAATATTCTTTTCTCAAAATTTTGCCCATCAAAATCCCATTAATTCTAAGAGTGTCAGCTGAAGTGTTTCCCTCTATGAACCTTTCAAGATCACTAGGTTTAAATGCACACTTTAGAGGGTTGAAGAAAATTTTATCTGTCTTTCACCTGGAGCATTTAATTAATGCATGTCTAGAGTCAAGGATCCTCACAGCAGACAGTTTATATGACAGGTACTTGGTGAGTACCGGCTAAATGTGGAATGGTGTTTTATGGAACAGAGATAAGATTCTAAGGGCATTGAATGTAAAGTCTGCATGATAATCAGGCTCACTTCCACAAACCATCCCCCTTTGAATATCTATGAAAATAACAGCAAAAAAACGGAAGCAATCAAAAGGGAACTAACTACCTCATCTTCCCATACACAAACTACACACCCACAATTTACTCAGATCCTACATTTATTCCTTGTTTCTTCCTTCTGGTTACACTGATTTCCTCAAAGTCCAACTTCTTGAGTTCTGGATTATGGGTTTTCTTTCCTTCTGCCTTCTCAAGGACACAATTTTAGCAGTAAATCCTCTTTATTACTTTGGCAATGTTTCTCTCTCTCTGATAGATCACAGGTCATGGGTTCTAGTGTCCCTTATCGAAAACAAACAAACAAACAAACAAAAAACCCTCACTTCATCCCAGACAACTCAATTTACTCCCTTGTACATTATTTGGTTCCCCTCATGGAAAATGTAGATGATAATGGTACATACAGCATATGGTTGTCACGAGGATTAAATAGTTGTTCTAAAATAGTGTAAAATGCTTAGAATACTAATTGGTTCAGAATAAGGACACGATAAATGGTAGTTGTTGCTGTTACCCTCGTTGTCACTATTACCATAGTTATTCTGCCTGCTGTTCCTCTGCCTGACGTCTAAACACTGCTGTTACTCCAATATTTGGAAGCTCCTGTGAGCTTCTACACTGCTTTATGTACATTCTCACTCAAAGATAGATGTTATTTTAAATAATTTCTGTAAGGTCACTACTCACTCAAATATATCTCTAGACCTGACTTCCCTTTTGAGTTCCAGTCCCTTATACCTTTCGGCTTCCTGATATGCACATTTACATATTTAATAAGTAATTAAAATATTACATATCCAAAATGGAAGCCAGATTTAACCCACCAATCTCATTTTCCCCATTTCAGGTGCTAAAAAGTTCACTTAAGGGTCATTACGTATTATTACCTTTCTTAAACCCCAGCATCCAATTTTTGGTAAATAATAATATTCAGCAAATGTATTTTAAATCCATACACTTATCTTCATATCTATTGTCACTTTCCTAGACCAAGTTGCCATTATGATTTGATTGAAAACTTAGAATTTACTACTAACTAGGCTTTTTGCAATCTAGATCGGCACTCTTCTTATTATACATAGAATAGAGCTGAGCATATTTAACTGTAAAGTTAGTACTGTTACATGAATTAATGAATAAAAATGCCTCCTTCCCACCTTTTCAAAAGCTATTTGAAGACTTTAAAATAATTCTGTTTAATTTTTAAAAATATTTGCTTAAATCCATTCCCAAATAGGGAGAAAGTAAATTCAAGAATGCTATGATATTGGCTGTATAAATACATCAACTTCTTTATCCATGTTAACTCCACACTGTTTTTCTAAAACTAACACTAAACTTGCATTAAAGTAGTTCCTGTGAGTATAGAAGCTTCATTTTTTAAACATGACCTTTTCTTCTTTTTTTCCTTTTAACTAAAACTGGCCTCATCCAGCACCCTGACTCACCTGCCTCCCTCTCCCTTACAGGACCACTCCTTTAATTGTTAAGCCGTCAAAGCCTCAGGGCTGTTGCCCACAGAGACAGAAATTCAGTCAAACTAAAGATAACATCTAGGCCTCAGTTGTATTTTAGCTCCAGATCCAGAGAAGAGATAAAACCAGACCAAATGGTGCCATACCTGACTTCAGGACTGCAGGCAATGATTACCCATCCCCCCTCCTTAGCACCAACCAATCAGCAGGGGCCATGACCCTGATCACCACCCCGACTCCCTTACTCACCATGATTAATGATTTTCCTTCCGTATAGCCCATCCCTTGGAAGCCATCAGGAGCAAGATCTTTGAGCACTAGCTCTCTTGTGACTCTGGGCCTGGGCCACTTCTTCAAGTAATAAACATTCATTCATTCATTCATTCATTGTTGCACATTCCTGTTTATGCTTTATTGGGATTTGATGCATGCAGGCAACAGGGCACCATTAGTCGGATAACATAAGTAAGAGACATACTAACATACTTTAATGACCCGATAAGGGATAGCCTGGCAAAAAGAAAATGCAATGATGATTTTGGTAGCAAAAAATAAAAACAAACAAAAAATTCCCTTTAAATGCAACTTGCTTGAAGGTGACCAGGGAATAAGATCAGACACTGCAGTCATGGTGCCATTATCTCAATGGTGAGGATAAAAATGTTAAAAATGTAAAGGTAGTGTCATGGTGGGTCATCTGTGCTACCAACGGAGCAATGGTCTCTAAAAGAATGTTAGCATCAAGGTTAGCATCTAAGGAGAATAAAGCTTTGGCAAGGGGCTTGCTTACAACTTAGTGAGGAAAGTTAGTTCTAAGGTGATACTTAAGAAGGAGGAGGTAACTACTCAACTCACATAGAAATAAGTCAAAGGGAGGAGGGGTAGGGGAAATGGGAGACAGAAAATTTTATGTCAATTAATGGAACCTGAGAGTCTGGATGCTTTGCAAAATTAGTTATTCATGTTTTTCAGTTTAAGCTTAGAAAAGAAATTTAATTAGGAACTAATAAAAAGAAATCAACACATGAAAGGTAAATTTACATGACATGCTGAAAATGAATTTTGCATTAATATTGATGGCAGTGATGGATTAGACGGTTTTCTTCATTTAAATAGGTACCTGTGATTCAGAATGTAAAACTATGGAAAAGATTCATTTGATTATGTTACCATTTATGAATTTCTGGGAGTGAACTAACAATTTCATCTTGCTTATAGATAGGGGTACTCCAAATAGGACTGCATTAAAAATAATAAATAAGGAGAAGGTGGAAATTGTGTATTGATCATTACAAATTATAGTGAGTGGCACTTTAGGTGAGTACAGCTGTAACCACAAATTGTTCAAAGAGAAACTGTAATGTGAACAAAGCTGGAAAGACAGGATGTTCCGGTTTCCACAGAGGTTCTCTTCTCTTCCCTTCCTGCATCAAGTTCTAGCAAGGCAGACGAGACCTACCACCACTAGAGAATGGGGATCAGGTTAGGCCTTGGTTTTATGCTAGAACTGAATCGTTAATAAAACCTCCAAGCTTCTCACTTTCCTTAAGTGCAGCAGACCCATCAATTTGGGTTTATTAATATGTAAAATGGTCTGAGACTGTCAAACACTTGGATCCAAATTTGAAATTCTAATAAACTGCCCAAGGTAATGTAAATTGATGTTGCTTAATCTGCTTCACTATGGCATTTGGTAACCTACTCAGTCTGTTTATGAAAGTTAAACTAAAAACTACATTTACATCATTTTATTAAACAACCCCAGTAGTGAATAGCTTCACAAAATAAAACAATTACCATAACCTTTTCATGTTAAACAGATGTATCTGTTCAATTTAAATTCTTTTATGTAAAAAAATTACCTTTATGCATTTCTTTAATTTTTCACAAAATTATGTTTCCATATTGGGGAATCTTTGCATAAGTGTTTTATGCAAAAATCTGAACATAATTAAAAGCTCAGCTTTTTTACTCCTTGAATCTTATATCTGAAGAGAGATTTGATTTAGAATCAGTGTATTTATGACAGATCTGCTCTCATATTTATAATACTTTGCATATAAACTGAGCAGTACATTTTTCAGAATGCAATTCATATGTTAGGATTCTGAACTTGCTATTAAAACTCCGATAGGATTTGTTTTCTAGTTTTGTTGTTTTATATAATTGATACAGACAGCATGTGTATACAGGTGTCATTTTCACAGCTTAATTTTAAGCAGTAGGTACACCATAGTAGCTACATTATTGTAACTTTTCCTTGGAGTGAGAAATTTGGCATATGAAAACGTTGTTACATAGTCCATCATTTTCTAGATTTATATTAATTGTATTTGTGCCAGAAAAGCAAGCTGTGATGACACACGACATTCAGCAGTGGACCATTACTAAGTCTACCAGCAAAAACTGGGGACACTTTCCTCCTCTCTTCCAAGTGTATCCTCATCCTCCACCCACTTGACAGCAAGGACATTTTAAATGTTTCACCCAGTAACACTTCAGTAACAATTGCTGTTCCTGAAATAATACAATAACGCAGAGTAATAGTCATGTGCTCTTATTCCTAGGGGTAACTTTCAAGAAGTGGGCTCAGATACAGACAGGGTACAGATCAGAAAACTGTTCCATAACAGTGGACTGAAAAAAATAATGACCAACTGATGATCGCCTAACAGACTGAGGTGATATGCAAATGACTGAAATGAATCCAGTGAATAAGGAAATAAAATATCAGCTGTATTGCAGAGAAATTAAGTGTTTTTCTTTGGATATGCTGCTTAGTTCTACCTCTCTCAGTGTTTCCACTTCGGTATACATTTGTGTGATACTTCATCCCATACCATCCTCAGCTCTAAGAGATTTTAATGTGATCTGTAGTGACAATAAGTGAGAGGTTTCAACACTGAGACTGAAGTGAAGAACCTTTGAAAGACACAAGTGGCTTTAAACAAAAACACAATTTATTTAGTTGTGAAGCAAATTTATGTGACTAATTTACCTACTCAGCCCTCGTTCTACCCATCATGTTCATTAATCATTCACTAATCACACCTTTAATGAGCATATAATATACACATGTCAGACATGGTCATTGAAAGATCAGGAGCTGAAGGTGAAAAGACAGGTCATTGTTTCAGCCCTCCCCCTTGAGCAGCTCACCGTCTGATCTGGGGGTACAGTCGCATAGCAAGGGCTGCACAGTTAGCATGAGAAATGAAGTGTTAACTATTGATAAAGTCTTCTTTCAACAAAGTTGACTAATCACTCTATCAAAAATCAAATTCCCAAGTCCCTTAATTAAGTAAATGGATTATAATATTCACTCCTCAACAGTAAATAAAGTAATTTAAAAGTTAGGAAGGGAAGATGGGTGGTAAACTACTTCATAATTCATCAGGGTATATTATTTTTCTATGAGCCAACATACAAACAAAATACATCCACATCAACAAACACGCACTAAACAGCACATATTTATTTCTAGAAGAGAGAGGGACACCTTCACAGAGATTGTGATGTTTGAGGAGTTTCTGAAAAAATGAACAGGAGTTTGTCGCTTGGAACAGAGCGGTGCAAGGACATTAGAAACACAGGAAGCTGTGAAGGAGAGGGTGAGTGAACCAAGATGCACAAGGAAGAGACACCTGCGGCTGTGGGGCAGGAAAGAAATTTTTCCGGAAGGAAATACCTGAGAAGGGCCTTTGTTACCACACTGAGTACATCTGACATATATATAGAAGTAGGTTGTAAGGGTTTGTTGGAAATGTTTTAAGCAGAAAAGTCAAAGCAGTATTTTAAAAGGAAATTTTCACCATAAAACAGAAGATGTTTGTGAAAAGGTAAAAATAGAGACCTGGAGATGGGTAAAAGTACTCTGCCAATGACTGGCTGCGGAAATTTGGGAACATTACTTCACCTTGGTTGTCTCATCTGTGAAAGAGAGATAATGATTCTGAAGAAATAACACATATAAAACAATTAAAATAGAGTAAAAGCATCATCAGTGTCTTTAATAAGGCAAGAGAAAGCAAGGCAATAATAGTGGTAATATAACAGAAAATAATTTGAGAGATGTTCAAGAGTCATATTCAATATTTAGATCAAGGAAAACCATTCCTTTGAGTGATGTTAAAAGCTTTTACAGGGTAATGGTTTTTCAGTTTCATGTTCAAATATATTTGCACTAACACAACTAAATTCATTTTTTTGCTGTAGAATACTGCAGAATCTTTTTATATTAATGCATATCATGACTCTCATGGAGGGAAGATAGCAGCCAGGGTTTCCCAAGCTTAATTAGACATTTTTTTAACAGAACATCTGGAATAATCCCTGGTAGTTGATGAATCTCAGGGAGTTCGAAGGCAAATGGTGCTGGCCTCAACAAAGACTACAGCTCTAAGGAAGGATGAATAATCTTAAATCACTCTTGTCTGGATATGGTTTTCAAGACATTTTTGTGAACAGTTGTAATTGGAAGTGTAGTATTGTGGTAAGCAGGTGAATGGCGGCTCCAATGATGTGTAAGTCTTCATCCCTGGAACCCATGAGCGTGTTACTTTACATGGCAGAAGGAACTTTGCAGATGGAAGCAAAGTTATGGACCTTAAAACAGGTAGATTATCCTCAATTATTTGGGTGAGCCCCATAATTGAGCCCTGGGCCCTTAGAAGCAGAAGGAAGGCAGAGAGGGAGATCAGAAAGAGCTGTAACTGCATGAGAAAATCATGAGAGGGATTCCACTTGCTGTTGTTGGCTTTGGAAAATGGAGGAAAGGGGCCACAAACTACAGAATACTGGTGGCCTCTAGAAGCTAGAAATGGCCCTCGCTTGACAGCCAGCAAGAAAGTGGGGACTGTGCAGTCCCTACATTTTGTGCAGATGGTGGTATATGTAAATGTGGTACTTGAGTGCTCCCACAGTCACATCAAAATTGCAACTAAACTACAGAATAACCGTCATTCATAATCACCCAAAGCCTAGCTGAATGGAAGACCTACAACTGAGGCTATTAAAGAAGTTACATCAAGCCTGGTAGGAGGGACAGAGACACAGAATGGGCAGGTTTCACATCCACATGTAGCCGATAAAAATTAGAAGGGATATTTGGGCTGCAAAGGTCCTCCCTGAGGAGTGAGGAGCCTCAGCCCCACACCAGGCCCACCAGCCTAGGGTTCCAGTGCTGGCAAGAGAAGTCTTCATAACTCCTGGCTGTGAAAACCAGCAGGGATTGTGGCTGAGTTAGACAGAGGGCTTCTGGAGTCCCAGGCCTTCCTCTTAAAGGGCTCGTGCATGGACTTACATGTGCTCACTCACTCTGAGTTCCAGCACTCGAGCACCAGGAACAAAGAAGGTAAAACTGAATTGTCTCGAATCAGAGCAAGAGCTTGAGAGACAACTTTCTGTTGGACAGAAGTGCTGTCAAAGACCACTATTACCCTCGATGAGCCCTTCCTGCACAGAACTGGCAGGCAGGTGCCATATCTGAGTCTCCACCAACCTGGTTAACACTGTTAGCCCTGCCCCAGTGATTCCCTGAGCCTTGCCCCACTCAAATTTGGGCACACTCAAGCCATTTGCAGTGCCTTTTCCATACAAACAGCTTGTCTTGGCACATAATTCAGACTTTCCTAAAATCTCGAATCAAGTTGATCTGACCTCCATGACCCCCATGGCTCTTGCTAAGTGGCCACAGACCCAGCACTAGAGGCAGCCCCCTTCAGTTCACAGCTTGGCCTCTCCTGGGCAGTTCCAAATCTGGCACAAGCAGCAACCATCTGCAGATTGCTTTGAGATCATGTCAGGTAGCCATAGCTTGGACATAGCTTGGCCTGTACCTCTTGGGAGGCCTCACAGCCAGCACATCCAGTAGACAGCTTCAGAGCAAGTCAAAGCACTACCTAACTTCTCTACAAGGGAGCAGTCAAGAGACAAACTCAGCAGGCATCAGGGCCCTGTTGAAGGACATCTAGCTCCCTGGAGTCCGTCTCTGCATAGCCGATCCTCCACAGTGGTCACAGCCAGTTTCTGAAGCTGATTGGTCTAGGGGGTAAATCTCTCCCATTGATGTGCTAACAGCAATCAAGTATAAACTACAAAGGAGGGTGCACACAGTCTGCCAGAGGGTAGGCAGGGCACACATGGAGTGCCAGCTGGGAGGATCAGAGAGCCTGTGCCACTAGACACAACAGGACACCTACTACATATGGCCACTCTACCAAACCCAAGAGATGTAGCAGCTCTATCTAACGCATAGAAACAAACACAGGGAGGCAGGCAAAATGAGGAGACAAAGAAACATGTCCCAAGTGGAAGAACAAAACAAAATTCCAGAAAAATGGAAACAAAGAATTTATTAGATGCAGAGTTCAAAACACTTGTCATAAGAACGCTCAGTGAATTTAGGAGAAAAATACATGTACTTAGTGAAAATTTTAACAAAGAGTTAGGAAACATAAAAACAGAGATTGAAACCATAAAATAGAATGAGTCCTAAATAGAGCATAAACTAAGTGAAATAAAGAATATATGATAAGGAATCGACAGTGGAGAAATGCCAAAAGAAATAAAAAAATAAATGAGGTTTGTATAAGGAGCCCATGGGACAACTTCAACATACCAATATTTGCACAATGGGGGCGCCAGAAGAAGATGGAGAGCAAAAAATTGAAAATCTATGTGAAAACATAATGATGAGAAACTTCCTAACCTGGTGAAGGAAATGGAAATATAAATCCAGGAAGCACAGAGAGTCCCAAACAAGATGAACCCCAAAAAGCCCATAAGAAGACACATCATATGTAAAATGTCAAATATTAAAGACAAAAAGAGAATCTTAAAAGCAATAAGAGAAAATGAGTTAGCTATCTATTCAATACAAGGGAGCTCCCATAAAGTCTTATGGAAGCTGAGCTGATTTCTCAACAGAAACTTTACAGAGCAGGAGTGATTGGCAAGGCATATTCAACGTGGTGAAAAACAAGGACCTACAACCAATATTACTCTACCCATTAGAGCTGACATTTAGAATCAAAGGACAGATGAAGAGCTTCACAGACAAGAAAAAGCTAAAGGAATTCACCGCCACCCAACCAGCATTACAAGAAGTGTCAAAGGGCCTTCTAAGAAGAAGCAAGGAGAAGAAGAAGAAAGATAAAATATGAATACCATGGCAATAAATACATATCTATCAAATATTATTTTAAATGCAAATGGACTAAATGCTCCAATCAAAAGATGCATGGAGACTGACTAGAAAACAAAACATGACCCATGCAAACGCTGCCTACAAGATTCTCAATTCAGACTGAAAGACCCACACTGACTGAAAGTAATGGGATGAAAAGGGATATTTCATGAAAGTGGACACAAACAAACAAAAACCTGGCGTACCAATACTTACACCACACAAAACAGGATTTGAAACGAAGGCTATGTAACAAGAGACAAGGAAAGATCCCTCAATTCTACTGCTGAGTATTTATCATTAGAAGTCCAAAACACTAAAATAAAAAGACCTATGTTCATTGCAACATTATTTACAATAGCAAGATATCGAAGGGACTTAAACGTCCATCAGTAAATGAATGGATGAAGAAGAAGTGGTGCTTATATACATTGGAGTATGTCTCGGCTGGGAAAGAGTGAAAACCTGCTGTCTGCAACAACATGGATGGACCTTGAGGGTATTTTGTTGTGTGAAATAAGTCACACAGAGGAAGACAGATGTCATATGATTTCACTTACGTGTGGAATCTAAAAGACAAAATAAATGAACACGGAGAACAGAAAGGCTCACAGATACAGAGAACATTTTGATAGTTGCCCGGTTGGAGGAGACTTAAGGGGATTGGTAAAAAGGTGAAGGAATTAAGAAGTACAAATTGGTATTTATGGTGTGCTCATGGGGATGTAAACTACAGCATAGGAACATAGTCAATAATATTGTAATAACTATGTGTGATGGACGATGGATATGGAATTTATGAGGGTGATAGTAAGTTAGATAATGTCTAATCACTGGGCTGTTCATCTGAAACTAATATAACATTCTATGTCAACGGTAGTTGAAAAAACTTAAAAAAATATATTTTAAAGAAACAGAAAATGGTCCTACAACCTCAAGAAGCTGAATTTTGGCAACAGTCTAAATAAAAAAGGAAATGGATTCTCCCCAGATCCTCTAGGAAAGAATACAGCTTTGTTTACCCCAGTCACCCTTCTGAGCTATGTAAACACACCCATAGGGGTGCCCAAAAGGGGAGGGCAAAATATGCCACTTGATAAATTTCCACATAAAAAACATATTCATGTAACCAGAATCCAGATCAAGAAACAGAATACCACTCCATCCAGTTGTACCACTGTCCTGAATTCTAACATAATAAATAGTCTTGCCTGGTTTTGATTTCGATATATATGGAATTATACAACGTGCATTCTTTGGTGCCATAACACAAAACCATACTATGTTTGTGAGATTCATCCATGTTGCTTCCTTTCATTCTCATTGCTGTACAATATCACATTATATGGATACAGCTCAATTTACTTATGTGCTCTACTGCTGCTGAGCACTTTTTCTAGATTTTGGTGGTTTCGAATATTGCTATTATGCATATTCTTATACTTTTCCTTTTGACTGTATGTAAACATTTGTTGAGTTCATACTGAGGAGTGAAAGTGCTGAATCACAAAGTGTGTGTGAGTGTGTGTACACAAACATCTTTAGTAAATACTGACAGACTGACATGTAGTTTCCCAACATGGTTAAACCAATTTATGCAGAAGTGTATGGATATAATTTTGGTCTTGCCAGGTTTCAAGACTGCATAATTGCACAGTTAGCAAACACTGAGTGCCAGGCAGTGTAGACACGGGGTCATCTTTACAGTTTACTAATTTTATAACAATTACAGAAGGGGCTCCGAACTAGCTTCCAAGTACTGTTTGGTTATCTTTCTGAATCAAAGCTTTGACAACTTTTCCTGCTAGTTTCAGCTCCTGATACAGAGACAATGTCCTTCCTTTTCATAAACCAACAGTAATTTGAATAAGTAGGCAGTAATAAGAGTCATTGAATATTTTGATTTCATATAAAAATATATAAATTTATAGACATATCTTCTTTATGCTAAGAAACAAATAAAACAAAAATGCATGTTAGTAGAATATATAACTTAAAAAAGTATATTAATAGTAGTTGGTTATGTATGAATATGAGTTATTGTTACACATTTTACTGTTTTGTATGTTTTATTGTTGATGACTGATGAAATATTTATTGCTGGTTGCATGCAGTAACCTCAAAATTTAAAATTACATTATATAATATCCTTGAGAAGAATTAAGTTCTTTCTTCACATTTCTGTATGTCAATATTATGTCAGGTTAGAAGCACAATACATGAAACTAATACAAAATAGTATTGAAGAGAAACTGTAATCAAAAACTTTAAAAAATACCAGAATCACAAAATACTGTGTAGGTTACAAAGAGATGTATAATATAGAGAAAAATAAGAAAAAATATAAACCTTCCACAGGAAGAATGTTTTGTTTAAGAACATGTAACATATGTAAATGTATATGCATATAGCAGAAAGAGAATACATATTGTATACATTGCATGTGTTAATTGTGCATATATAGTGTAAATACATGGGATAAATGCAGATATAATCAAACACATAACGCTTGTAATAAAAGACTGTAAATGTTGTTCTGTAATCTCTTTCTAACTGTATACTTCAACAATCTTTTCATTTCCTTAAATAATATTTTCAAATATTACATATAATGGCTGCTTATCAATCCATCTTATAGCCTAACCATAATTGAATTATAATACAATACAGAGTTTTTCCAAAGAATTGCTAAAAATGCAGTACTTCAGTGAACATAGTAGATAAAATTATGCACATCCATTTTCATTATTTTTAGGATAAATTACTAGAAGTAGAATTTCTGTGTTAAAAGAGAAGCATGTATTTAGACATGCTGCTTATTACAAATTTGTCTCTATAAGGCCAAAGTCTTTAATTTCACATTTCAAATATAGAAAATAAATCATATTTAGATCAATTTCTCTTCAAATATGATTAATTGTATTTGAAAGAATATTGGAAATTTTATCTCATGTATAACAATTCACTGCTATTTAAAATAAAAGAAAAAAAGGAGCTATATGGAGTGAAATTCTTGTGCTGGCTTGTATTAGTCTGCAAGAAACAATTCTAAAATTTTTTGAATGGGTTGAAATTTCAGTAGCTTGATTTCAGACATGGTAGGAGTATCTACATCAAAAATGTTACAGGTCAGCCCTGGCTGGTGTGGCTCAGTGGATTGAGTGCCGGACTATGAAGCAGAGGATCACTGGTTCAGAGGATCACTGGTTCAATTCCCACTCAGAGCACATGCTTCGGTTGCAGGCCAGGTTCCCCCCAGGAGCCCAAGAGGCAACCACATATTGATGTTTCTCTCTTTCTCTTTCTCCCTCCCTTCCCCTCTGCCTAAAAATAAATAAATAAAATCTTTAAAAAATGTTACAAATCAGAGCTTTACTTTTTTCTGAGAGCCAAATTACCAGAATAACATAGGCAGGGAAATTACCTAATAATCACAGGCAGGGAGTCTAAGCAGTCAAGTATGTGGTATTGGCATCGCTAAACTGTTTTGAAAACATTGGTAATGATGTTTAATTTAATCAGGAACTTAAGAGAACGGCCATCACACAACAACAAAGGCACCGTGAATTGGATAAATGCAGTCTGAGGATCTAAAATATAACCTCATGGCTAGAACTGACAGCCCTGTA
>PVKM010025758.1:0-19754 GCA_004027735.1 Carollia perspicillata | reverse complement strand
GCCCAGGGCAACGAAGAGGGCAGAGGCAGGCGGCCAGAGCTGTCGTCTCGCTCTGTCAGCAGGGTGGGCTGCTGCCCACCTCTGGGCCTCAGTTTACCCGTCTGTTTGAGAGGCTGCTCCTGCTCTCCCCACCGAGTATGGCTGCAGGTGTTAGGAGGGAGGTTCCGAGCCTTGAGTCTATCTATTTCAGGAGCACATGCCCCCCACCACTCGCTCAGCCTCGCTTCCCCCTTCAGCTCTGTCTTTGGACCGTAGAGCCGAGCCATGGACCCTGTTCTCGAAAGCTCAGGAGCCTGTTGGGGGTGAACCCCCCCCCCCCAGATCCATCTCCCTGGGCAGGAGGGAGTCGCAGTGACTGCGTGCCTAAGCGCAGCTGGGCCTGGGCTCTGCCAGCCTGAGCCCTGCGGCCCTTTCCCTTCCCAGCTCCCAGCTGGCTTCCTTCCTGCCCGGGTAGCAAGAGTCTGATTCCTGCCCGCTTGGCCCGCAGCGGGCCGCAAGTGTGCACAGGGCGAGGTTTCCTGACCGGACCCAACCTGCCCGCGAGCAGGGGAGCAGCTGGGGAACAGTATTCATGAGCTTGCACGTTCCACGTATGAGGACGGGGCGCAGGGCGGCTGGGGTCTGCAGGCATCTGCGTGTCCTATCCCAGTACACACCGAGGGTGCTGGGGAAACATGCCTGTTGCCTCGGCCTGTGCATGCCTGCGCACGCTTGTGAGCGCAAAGGGCTGCCCCTCAGCCCAGCCAGGAGCTGGGGAGAAAGAATAAGGGGAGGAAGCCCCCTCCTGATGCCTCCAGGATTTGAGCCTAGCTCTGCCTGTTCCAGGCCCCACACATCTGGACAGGGCATTGTAACCTTTGCAGAGCAGGCTGGGCTCCCACATCTGCACCACCCCCAGGGCCCCAGCAAGGGGATACAGGGGGACACTTAATTACATCCATGAATCATTCTCGAATAGCTCTGTCCAGCCAGCCTCAGGGGGGTGGCGTGGTGGTGCCTGCCTGGAGCTGGGAGCTTGGCCTGGGTGCACCAGGCAAGGGGGCCTCAGTCTGGCAGGAAAGCTGGCAGGGGTCCTGGCCAGGCCTCCTGGCCCCTCCTTTCTCCCCCCTGCCTGCTGCAGCCTCACCTCCCCCATTAGCGTGCAGAATTCACCCACTGCTGCTCGGCTGTCTTAGGCTGTGTTATCTGAAGGCGGCCAGGGGGTGGAGCAGAGCCGACTCCCCCAGACCCAGCTGCCCCCACCCTGCGTTATCTTGTCCCAGCAGCTTCCTCCCACCCCTAGCAGCCTCAGGCCTTTCCGCTGCTCTTCCCAGCATCCTCTCGGCCTTGCTTTGTCTGCAGTTGCCTTTTTCCCTGCCTCTCCCTATCTTCTCTCTCTCCCCAGGGCATTGTGGGGGTGCGGGGGGCACATCCCAAGGCTGAGCTTACCCCACCCTCAGCACATCAGCGGGGGCATGTCTTGTCCAAGGCTGGAGCCTGACCCTGTGCTGCAGCTGGGGACCGGTCTTCCCTAAGTGAGTCACTGTGGCTAGGGGCCAGCTGAACAGGGGTACCTGAGTCAGAACCCAGGCTCAGGACTTCCCCACCTGGTAACCTCCAGCCACTGTCTAGCTTTGAGCCTCAGTTTCCTTTTTAAACAAAATGAAAGTGGTCCAGGGACTAAGCAGGATAAGAGGGCTCTGCCTCCCATTCATGTCCCCTGCTGGAAATTCCAGCTCCCTCCCTACCTCCTTTCTGGAGGCTGGGTCAGAGCGATGGGCACCCCTGCCTCCCTCTGAGCACCCTGGACCAGCTCAGCCCCAACTCCTTGGGCTGGAGAGACAGAGGCGGTGGGTCAGGAGTGGGTTCTGCCAGGAGAGTATTTCTGTGAGTCAACAATCAGGCAGAGTGGCGAAGGGCGTGTGAGAGGCAGAAATACATTTTATTGACTGCAGACATCATCTCCCTGGGTTGGAAAGAATTGTTAGACTGAAACACGTAATGGCAGCCTGGCCCTTGCCCCACGGCAGAGCAGGGGATCCCTGGGGGTGCGACACCTGTCAAGAACATGCAGGGGCAGCACTGACAGAACTTCATGGCCTGAGTTCCAGCCAGGTGTCCTTGAATCTCAGAGAGACCTAGTAGAGACCCTGGGACCCTGGAGTGCCCCAGGGCTTGGTGAGACAGCCCTCCCACCACCACCACCTTAACCAGCCTTGCCCCATAGACGATGGAGTGCTGCCACCTGGTGGTTACCAGCAGCACCGTCGCCTCTTCCAGGGTCCAGTTTGGGGGCAACTTCCCCCCAACTCCCCTGCCCCACCGCTGGCATGCATGCACGCGCGCGCGCGTGCGCACACACACACACACACACACACACACACACACACACCTGTCTCTGAGGGCGTCCCTCAGGAATCAGGGTGGCTGGTGGCTGGGCTTTGGGTGCCCTTGAGACCGCCCCCCCCCCACCCGGCCAGACCACATGCCTGGGGAGCTTAGCTCAGGCCTGGCTGTTCATCTGGGCTTTGAAAGGCGTTTGATGCGCGGCCATGACAGCTGCTCCTGGACAGCCCTCCAAGCCCCGCACTTCGCAGCAGCTGTCCTAGCCAAGGGCAGGCTGGGCTTGGAATCCCTGGAGGTTCCCTGCAGTTCATCGAGAGACCCTTCCAGTTCAGAATTTGGCACAGTTCGGGAAGCTGGCACAACTCTTGCCTCACCCCCATGTCAGGCGCGGCTAGGAGGGACAGCGGCTCTGTGGGCAGGGCTGGGCAGGACATCGCAGGACACAGCCTACTGGTCCCTGGGCTTGGGGTTGGGGCAAACCCTGGGGGGCTGGTAAGGGGATGGCCGGGCCCTTTGGGGCTTCAGCCTCAGATCTTGAGGGGATGAGCCATTTGGTACCAGCGGGGTCTCCCAAATATGGTCTCACATGAAAGATCCGGGCCAAGGTACAGCCTCTAGAAATGGGGCCATTGGTTCAGATGCCAAGTGAGGGCTGCAGTCACCGGGCTAGGTACGATGGTGACAGGTGTGGCTGTGGAGCTGGCTGGAAGCAGGAGGGGGAGCGTCAGCTTCTCGGAGGGCCAGACGCTGACTTCCTGTTCACGGGAAAGTGCACGCCAGTGTCGAGGGCGGACACCATGGTCTGGGGCAGTCTTTCCTCGACCCGCTCAGAAAGGCGGTTGTCCGCACAGACGGCGTGGGACTGACTCGATGCCTTTCCGGGTGTGAAGTCAGTCTGGGGGCTCCCTGCTAGGGCTCCGCCTTTGAGGAGCTGGTGCATGTAATTAAGGGCTCCCCAGGTCCCACGAGTGCGCTCACCTGAAGAGCTGCGTCTAAGGAGGTGCTGTTGGGGTGAACAAGCACCAGCACCCCGGGGACGCTGAAGGGCTCTGGAGGTGGGGCTGGCCTCCCCTGGGGGATTTGGACTGCATTTGTGGGGTTCCCAAGGCCTCATTCCACAAGACACTGCATTTGTGGGGTTCCCAGGCCTTATTCTGGGCGTGGGGCTTCTGCATTTGCCTCATCCGCCCAGTAAAAGCTGGGCTCGATCTCCCCAAGGTAACCCCTGGGAGGTTAGGGTGAGGGCAGGTGCTGAGAAAGCCCCTCATGAACATTTTCATTCTAATTTTTTACTTTTTTAAAATATTTTATTTATCTTCAGAGGGGAAGGGAAGGGGAGAAGGAGAGAAACATCAATGTGTGGTTGCTTCTCATGCATCCCCTGCTGGGCACTGGCCTGCAACCCAGGCATGTGCCCTGACTGGGAATCGAACTGCAATCCTTTGGTTTGCAGGCCCGTGCTCAATCCCCTGGGCTGCACCAGCCAGGGCCATTCTAACTTTTTAAAAAAATATTTATTTATTTTTAGAGAGAGGGAGGGAGAAGAGAGGGAGATCAATGCGTGGTTGCCTCTTGAGTGGCCCCAACTGGTGGCCTGGCCTGCAACCGAGGCACATGCCCTAGACTGGGAATCGAACCAGCAACCCTTTGGTTGCCACTCTGGCACTTAATCCACTGAGCCAAACCAGCTAGGCCTCATTCTAACTTTATAAGGTCCAGGCCCACCTGAATATAGGAAAACGGGACCATCCACAAGGCCATGGAGCTGTAGCTTTAAGAATAAGCCCCTGCCCTGGCTGGTGTAGCTCAGTGGACTGAGCACGGGCCTGCGAACCAAACGATCTCGGTTCGATTCCCAGTCAGGGCACATGCCTGGGTTGTAGGCCAGTTCCCTTGGGGGACACATGAGAGGCAACCATACATTGATGTGTCTCTCCCTCTCTCCTTCCCTTCTCCTCTAAAGATAAATTAAAAAAAAAAAAAAGACTAAGCCCCTGACCCGTCTCTGACCCTTTGTTAACCCTTGGTACCCAGGCACTTAGTTCAGCCAGACTGGCAGTGTGGGTGTGCCATCACCATCACCCCCTCTTCTGGTCCCCAGGGCAGATGCACACCCAGGCACACTTCTTGCCTGTGTCAAGCACGCTCTTGCTGGCCACGCCGAGTCTGGAAAGGCTGCAGTGTCCCGGCAGTCACACCTCCTCAGCAGTCCCGGCAGCCTGAGTGGGGGCTGCTGCCGCAGAGGGAAGGCCAGGTGTCACCTGCATCATGCGCTGCAAGCAGGGACACTCCCGCCCCCTGCACACCTGGACTACAGCCTGAAAACTGCAGCAGTGCAGGCGTGCTCTCTCCTGGGTTTCCAGGGCCGTAAGTGGAAAAGCTGACTGGGCTGTGACTGCATTTCCATGCAGAGGTTCACATTAACTGATGCTTGAACTTAAAAGTCTGCACTGGAGGACACGTGACCACCATGCTGTACGCCTGAAACTGTGGTGACGCAAAGGAACCCCGAACGTGAAGAGCAGCTGAGAAAATGTCTGAGAAGCCTGAACACAGCCGGGCACGGAGAGCAGCACGAACCACCACCTGTGAGTCGTTTGAGTGCACCGGCTTCATCCCGGCACCCGCGCTGCTCGGACGGGCTTGACCCCGCCCATCGCCCAGAAATAAACACACGCAGACACTCACTTTTCAAGGTGTTTCTTTTGTAAAGAAGCCAGATTTGGCAACTAGACTGAAAATCTTCCAAAATTCTGTACAAATGTTTAATATACAAATATACACAAGGCTTTTGCCGAGAAAAAGACAGCACGACAACAGACGACGGAGGCGGCTTTGGTGTCTCACACCAGGGCATCCCAGCACGCCCCAGGAGTGCGGGGCTGAGGACCACGCGCAGGCCGCGCGTGGGAGACACAGGACGTTGCATTATGCGCAGCGCAGGAGAAAAGCCCCCCGGCCCCGCCGCCAGCCCACAAGTCCTCTGGCAGGAAGGAAGGCCATTCACCCGACAACCCCGGAGGGAACCCCTCCAAGTGGGAGAACCTTGCAGAACGACGTGGATCGCCCTGGAAACTATTAACAGGACAAGGCGTGCCCTCGGAGACGGGTGGCGAGAGTGACTCAGGCGACGGACTGCTCTCTGTGCCCTTTGGAGCTGCTGCTCCTCCTCCTCCTCTTCCTCCTCCTCCTCCTCTCTCCCTTTTGGAGCCTCACTCCATCTCCGTGAACCGGGCAAACATGGCCTTTCGGACAGCATCTTTGTAGGAGTCAGCACCAGACAGTCCGTATGCGCTGCCCTTGGCTCCGAGGCCAGCTCCTTTTAGCCGGACTTGAGCCTGGGGGCACAAAACTGCTGTCAGCAGCCGGCTATGGGCGGCACCCATGCCCCTGCCCACTCCTTGCTGAGCAAGGCCACCCACCAGAAGACAGAGAGGAAGTTTCCTCTGAAGACAAGAATCCCTGCACTGGAGACCTGGCGCAGGTCTAAGGATGGAAGGTATGAAATGGGCCAAGACGAGAGGCAGATAGAGCCACACTCCACTCCCCTACTGCCCAGGGCCTGCTGAGCAAGCACCTGTGCCCAGACACTGGGACCCCAAACATGCCACTGAAGCCCAGGAAGGCCTGGCGGTTACGGGCACAGATCACGGCGGGACAGCCTGGCGTCAGCAGGGCTCCCTGCACGTGCGGTTTGCAGAAGGCTGACCAAGCGCTGCTGCCAGGTGGGGGAGGCAGGGGGCGCGGGCAGGTCTTGTCTAGAGGGCCAGTGTGGGGCGGGGGCGGGCTCTGACCCCTGGATGGCCCTCATTCTGGGCTCTGACCATTGAAGGGCTTCATCAGGGATGAAAATCCTACTCATTGTACTTTGCTTTATACGTAACCAAAATCACTGGGGAAGAAAGTAAAGCACAAGTACCTGTCAAAAATCCAATGGAGGCTATGTGGGTCTGAGCTGGTGTTAAGTAGGGGTTTGTTTATAACAAAGGACATGGAAACACACAGTCCTTAGGAGAAAAATAGGTTTTACCCCAAGGTACCAACAGACCACAAAAATCAAGCACATTCCTCCCGAGTGCCATCGTGAAGGAGGGTGGAGTCGGGGGAGCTGTCCCTGGGCCCCGTGCCGGCCCTGGGGCTCACCTCGATCGGGGCGGTGATGCCTTGACACTTCCTTCCCAAACCCGAGCCTTCCCGCCAGCCCATGGCCTGCAGCATCTTGTTGCCAATGTTACTGTGGTCAATGCCGTCTTTGGTGGGCTGCTCGTAATTCCTGCCAGCGGCAAACACAGAGTTACTCAAGACAGCTCGAGCCGCGGCGGAGGAGGCGGAGGGGCTCACCACACATACACAGTGCCCGCATCCAGCTGCTTCTTGCGCTTGGGCTCTGGGGGTTCTGGAATGCCGTACTTCTCCCGTCTCTCGGCGGCTCGGTCCCGGTACTTCATCTACGCAGGAGGACAGACACGGCTGAGACCCTGAGACTCTGGTCTGGGACTGCTGCGTGCGGCTCTGCTCCAGAACTTCCAGTGTTTTCGAACCCGGAGCCTGGCCTTCAGGAGCGGTCTGAGACACACACACCCTGGTCCCCTCCCAGCGCCGAGCCGCCTCCGACAGGGCAGGTTGTTAGAGACAAATGGGGGGGGGTCTGCGGCAGAACCGCGTCTCCCACAAGCAGTTTTATTAATTACCCACAGATTGTCACACCCTTCCAACAGCCTGCCAGGGCCCCAGAGGAAGGAGGACAGGGCTGTCACTTCTCTCAGCCATGTGGACAGGCCCACCTCCAGGGACAGACAACGCTCAGGAAGCCCCCAGAGACCTGCTCGGCAGTCCCTGGGGAGCTGCTACCACAAACAGTGGGAAAATAAACAGGCAGGAGAACAAGAAGCAAACCCTAACTACAGATGCTCGGGGTCACTCCAGGAGCGGAATCTCCCTAGCTCGCCCACTGGTTCGTTTCTAACCCGTGGGGTTCTGTTCATGTTCAGAACCCTGCCCCAGCCCTCATCCTGCCTTGTCAACACCAAACCGCTGGCTGCAGGCTGCCCCGCCCACTGCTTCCTCCTGCACTGCCTGCGGTCACCTGAGGCCCTGCCGTCCCCTGGGCCTAGTCTGAAGCCTCTCTCACGGCCCAGGAAGGCTCCTGCGGCCAGGCCGAAAAGACGCCCCTGCTCCTCCATCAAAGCGGGTGTGTCCCTTCACCAGCAAGTGTTTGGCGTTCAGGGCTCGTGAGCAGTCCTCAGGCGTCCCGTCTGTGTGTGCTCACACAGGGACAGTGGGGGCTCCCCTGGCACACACCGGGGTCGAGCCTGCCCCAGTGGCTAGCGTTGAGCATGTGACACAGCCTCCCTGGCTCGGGACCTAAAACTAAGTGCCACCAACAAAAGCGAAAGGCACAGACCCCAAGACACTCTCCCCAGCGGCACCGCGCCCCATTCACCTCTCTCTCCCTCAACTCCAAGGCCTCCAGCTCCTGCTCGCTCAGTCGGGACCGTCGATAGATGTCCATGTTTTGCTGCAGGAGAGGTCGGACAGACACAGTCAGAGTGTGGACCACCCTAACCTGAAACGCAGTAATGTGCTCAGCACCCACCGTATGCCGAGTCAAAGCCCAGCCTGCTAACCCACCGCAAGGAACCCAGAGCCCAGCGAGCACGGGGCCGCCTCGCACCGCTCCCTCCCCACTCTGAAACAGGCCGTGGGCAGACCTCACCTGACTGCCCTTCAGATGTTCTTTACCGAAGGCACCGCCTCCTCCCTGAGACCACAACCCGCTTTTCTGCGGTGGCCGGGCAGGAGCCCGAGCCCGCCACACCCGAGGAGCGTCGGCGTCCTAGACTGCCTGCCCAAGGCAGTGGCTGTGCGCGGCCAGCCGCCAGACCCCCACCCTGCCCAGGCTCGAGCAGCGGAGCGGCGGGGTCACCTTGTGCAGGTCTGACAGCTGCTGGTGCCTGACCAGCGCGTCTCTGTTCGGGAACTGGCGCCGGCAGAGCAGGCAGGCCATCTTCTTCCAGTCGGCCAGCTTCTCTTCCTCGCTCTCCAGCCTCTCCACCAGCTCCTCCTCATTGTCGCTGTCGCCACTGTAAGCAGCAACCAGACCCCTCTGGGGACAAGGAGGTGATTGTTGGAAACGTACAACAGGAAGACAGCTCTGGGTGCGTACCTGGATGGAGTAACCCACCACCCAAGGTGGGACAGACGCCCCGCCGGCCCAGGCCCCACGTCCCACACACTGCACGGAGCAGCCCTCCTGCTGTGACCCTCGGGGATGGGGGCCAAGAAGAGTTCCTGGATGGCTGCTGTCCAGCCACTGACTGCACAGGGAAACCCCAAATACAACAGAGCAGAGAAACGGTCCTCACGGGTCAGCACCCACCAAGTAAAACACGTTTCTTTCTGCCTCCATTTTCTCTTTCCACATCATAAAAACTCTATTTACATACGCAATAAACCTCAATCAGCTGACCAGGAACGCAGGCCCCACTCCCCACTCCGTATCACCCGCTCCCACAGGAAATGCAAAGCCCCGAACGTGGTGTCTATGTGCAGACGCTGCTCCGACCACCCACCAACGCGGGCAGAGCGCGTCTTAAGCAGAGGTCACGACTGCCAACACACAGCTGAGACTTCAAGAGACAAGCTCCCCCCCGCCCCCCTGGGCTCTAGGACACAGGCGGTCCTTCCTTACTTTGAGGGGATTCTCCTCGTCTCCGTTCCGCACTAGTTCGGGGATGAGCTGCTGCCTCTCAGCGAGGGCTCCCTGGGAAACAGAACAAGCCATGAGCCTCCCACCTGGCGGGGGTTCCCACCGCCGCCCACTGTCCCCGCTGCCGGCACCTTCTTCTCGAAGAGAGCGAAGCCGGCATCGGCCGCGGCGGACTCCTTCCTTTCTTCTTCTCTCGAGGCACTGACAGGCTGAAAGCTGTTTTTAAAATTTTCTTTCTGCTTGTTTAAACTCTTAGCCCAGCGTTCCATGTCTTTGGCGATCTAATGTCAAAACAACCGCCACAGGAAACGTTTACATGCAGAAACTTAGAATACACTCGCTCGGTCTCCTGTGCCAGTCTAGTAAGCCGTCGGGGGTTTATCTCAACCACACGCTCCGTCAGCGCCCGCGCCCGCGCCCCGCCCTGCTGCTAACTGAAACACCGCGCCAGGCACTGTGACTGCCGCTAGGCAGACGGACGGACAGCGTGTGCTGATGCTGAAGACTGCGAAATGTTCCCCAGACCGGACGTGAGTAAGACGTGTGGCCATTTTTAAGAATCCAAATAAAGCTAACATAAATGCTACAACCAAAAAACAGAACAAAATCTTAAGCCCAATGCCGCAGACAGCGCTGCGGGCCCACTGGCTGGGCCGCACCCCCACCTGCTGGGCTGTCTTGCTCTTGGGCTTCTCCTTCTTCTCCTTCCCCTCTTTCGTGGGAGGCAGGCCCGCCTGCTGGTGGGGGCCCGACTCCGCGGCGGGCACGTAGGTCTCCTTCTCTCCATCCCAGTACAGGTACTGCTGAGTGAGGGAATTGTAGTAGTACTAGGGGAAAAAAACAATTAATGCAGACTTTCTGCTACATCAAACCATCAACTTAAAGTAGTATTTGGTCAAAAAGGCACATCAGAGTTGTTTTGTCAAAAAACTACACACACGGACACGAACCCCACCGCAGATGGGCAACACTTCCCGCCCACGGGGGAGCCGCCCACTGTGGTGTGGGCGAGGAGGGTGAACCAGCCAGCGAAGGTGGGGAACCTCTCGGGCAAGAGCAGAGTGTGATTTCTTCTCCAGACTCTGGTTCCCACTCATCTCACCCCGGGCCGACAGGGGACCCAGACGGCCACATGTCAGACCCCTTTCCACAGAGGGCCCACTTACACAGACCGGGCGGCCAGAACACACCCCTGTGACAGCAGCAACAGCTGTCACCAGCTCCAACCACACACAACATGGTCACCGAGGCCACCCAACACAGGGTTCTAAGTCACTAGCTTGGTTGCCTGGAAGGAGGTGAGGTCTCTGGGAAGAGCTGCCCGTGTGCAGGGTGCACCCACCTGTCCTCTTTGCTCCCCAGCCGGCCACTGTGCCTGCTCAGAGGGCCCCAGGAGAGACCGTCTGTTATGTCTCTTCCCGGGAAGGGGGTGGGTCAGACACAGGCATCACAAGGTCCATGTCCAGCAAAGAGAACCTCCCGGGCCAAGGTCAGACCTTGGTGAGAAGAGTGAAGGAAGCCCGCAGAGACTCAGCCTGCTCAGGAGGGGCCTCCACTTCCCACCTCACTTTCCCAGGTACCCACGAGCTCTCAGTGCCGGGTTCCTGTTAAAAGCCCTTGTTTTATTATTCTATATATATAGCTCCTGACCATAGTTTATTTATGGAGCGTTAAAGTAGCTTTTCCTCTTTAAAAATTACATACAGCACCCCAAATAAAATATCATTCCACATATCTGCTAATTTCTACCCTCGAGAATATACGGGGCTGCTATAAAGAAGCTGGACACAATCCCTGGCTGGTGTGGCTCAGTGGACTGAGTGCTGGCCTGAGAACCAAAAGGTTGCTGGTTCGATCCCCAGTCAGGGCACATGCCTGGGTTGTGGGCCAGGCCCCCAGTCATGGCCATGCCAGAGGCAACCGATTAATGTTTCTCTCCCTCTCTTCCCCTCTAATAATAAATAAAATCTTAAAAGCTAGACGTGAAAGGTCACGTGGTGACTGACTCCATTTATCTGAAGGCCAAGCAGAGGCAAACCCCCAGGGACAGAAGCAGAGAGTGGTTACCGGGGGAGGGGCTAGGGAGTGACGATGGCTGGGCCACACTGTGAGGATGCCAAACCCACTGAATCGTCTGCTCCGAATGGTTACAATGGTGAATTTTAGGTAACATGAATTTCATTTCGATTTTAAAAAAGGATGCATGGACAAAAAACACAACTGAAAATTTCTATCCAGGTCTTTACAGCAAGGTTAACAGCTACCTACAAACTTGACTCGACAGAATGAACCAGGGTAGCGTAACAGGGGTCAGACCCGTGGTTCCCGGAGGGGAGGGGCCTGACTGGCGGGGCCCAAGGGCTCTTGCGGCACCAGGGACAGGCGGTCTCTGTCGCCTCAGTGCTGGCTGGCACATGGGTGTGCGTGAACGTAAACGGAGAACTGCACACTTCGGTTCCGTGCATTTCTCTGTGGGTGCATTATGCCTCCACAGTTTTTCTAACCCACAAATTAGAAACTTAAATCCTAAAACAAAAATCCCATCTTGAAGGGTTCGGAGAAGTGAAAACCCATCTGGGCCGCTTGCTCCTCAGCAGGGGCTACTTCTCTCCGACCTCGTAAAATGCACTACGTGCAACCAGGCGTGTCTGGTACCTGTGAGTTGGGGTCGTAGTACAGCCCCGTTGTGGGATCATAGTAGTAGCCCGAGGATTCGTCGTACTGGTAAGTGGACGTGTCTGGCACGGCTGCGAAGCAAAACCCAGACAGTCAGCCTGTGAGAAGCAGGCCGCGCCCCAACTCTAAGCCGCGAGACGCAGCAGGCATCAACGGGTTTCTTCTTCCGCATCCCCGAGTGTCCCTCTGACACCCACAAAGGGAGAGGGACTCCGGTTTACTCCACAGAGGCCACAACTAGCACCCTGCAACCGTCAGCAGCCCGCCGTGAGGTCTGGCTTACCGTATTTGGTGCCAGGCACTACACCGGTGGGGGGCGCGGCGGGGGCCTGCGTGCTCGTGCCGGCGCTAGGCTGGGCTTCCTCAGTCTGGAAAGAACAGCGGCTCGATGTAATCCCGACGGTGCGGCCTCTGAGAGAACTAAACCCCTGCAGCCGTCCCGGAGGACGGGCGCCCCGACACCCATGCTGCGGTCAGGGCCCGAGGCGGCGCCGGAGCTGAAAGCGCGCTCATAACGTGCTCCCTAATGGCCGTCAGCGCACCTTGTTCAGAATCTCCCACTTTATACGTGTGCACAAGAGAACTGCACTATCTGATACGATCGGAAGGAGTAGGGTGGAGCCTGCGTTACTGAGCCGCGGCTCACACAGCAGGAAAGGCATTTGTCCAGAACACGGTCCCCCCCGACAGCCCCCAGGCACGTATCTAGGACACAGGACAACAGGATTACCGGAGAGCTGGGCGGATTGGAGGTCTGATTATACAGCTGGGGGCTCTGCGACACTACGGCTGCCGAGGTGGTGGTCACCGTGGTGCCTATGACGCAAACACAGGGGTTAGGAGGAGCTGAGCGCCTCCATCCATGATGCCCGGGCTAGCCTTCTGTCTTTATGTCACTTCTTAACGATCTCATTCCCGCTAAATACCCTGCACCTACGACATTTTCACCTTTGTGACCCAACTAGAACGCAACACACTGTTACACATTTCTCTGTGACGGCCGAAAAGAAAGAAGGAAAGACTCTGTATCTACCCTGGGGTCAAGAAAAGACATAACTCTAAGGCCTTCGTAATTCTGGAATAACAATTAAGCGAAAGCTTCCTATAGCAACCCTTCTGATTGAGGTCTGGGCGCCAGACTCCAGGGTCGCCTGACCCCACGTGGGCACTCGTGAGTCCTAAGAGCACAGAGAGGGGAAACAGAGCTGAAGCCCCTGAATGAACACGAGCACTTCTCAGCGTCCCCAGCCCCTCAGGCACAGTGACAGCCCCGAAGGTGCCCCCAGGGCTCGCAGGGAAATGGACTCGGAGCTCTGGGTCTCCTAGAGCATCTAGGCGCATCTCCTCGACTGCAGCTGCTTCAACAAGAGAGAAAAGGAAGACGAAGTTTCTACCTGATGCAGATGACGCATCAGATTCCAACCCTCCAGCTGGCTGCTGATAAAACTGTTGGTAGTCCTGCGAGTACTGAAGAATAAAGCCCACCGTTAGAGCCGCTGTTCTCAGGCACACTCGGGAGAGCAGAAGTCGCACGCTGGCCAAACCTCCCTACCTGAGCGTACTGGGCGTAGCCATCCTGGCCTGGCTGCAGGTAACTGTAGTCTACACTGCCTCCTTCACCACTCTGAGACTACAAAATGTCAGAAGAGGAGGAAACACAAACTCAGTGGACACCAAGAAAAGAAACCAGGACATATTCCCTAAAGATGTCCTGCAGAGCTTGTAAGGCAAGCACCATGGGGAGGTCACTTGTGTGAATTGTGAGTGACACCCCCACACTACTCTGAGCAAGAAGAGCCCCCCCTTACCTGGGTGGATGACCACTGGGCAGCAGCAATAGCTGTACTGGCCACAGAGAAGGCGCTGACCCGGTTACCGTCTGGGAGGACCAGGTCTCTGAAACCACAAGGATCCAGTCATGTGACTCCACCCCAGTAACCACCCGCTGACCCCACATGGCCACGGAAACAGCAATTCACTGCAGCCTTTGCTGGGAGGTCTCAAGGGCCAGCGAGGCCACCTTTTGGAGCGAGGAGGGTCTCCATGGGCAATGTCCCTGGTGGGCAAGTGTCCCCATAGTATCACTGTTCTACTTTGTACCCTGCCATCAAATAAGGTGTCTGCTGGATGAACAATGATACCAGAAATGAGACATCTGCACCGCTAGACCGAAGCACTGGGCACACGAAGCCATCAGTGCGCTGTTCCGGAAGGAGGGCCATTCCGGGTGGGCCCACACTATTCTGAATTGGTCTGCACGGCGCATATTCTCAATCTGTCCATCCTGTCTTTGTCCTGCTCTGAAGTTTTCTGGTAACTGGTTATTGAGGACAGGGGGTACTAAATCTAAGAGGAGACAACTGTCTCCCTCCCAGCTTTGGTGACCAGAGAGGACAGTGCCCCAGTGCAGGGAACACAGGCGCAGGTAGCAAGCAACCTGGCCGAGTGTGCACATGCAGCAGTTTGAAATAAGGACAAGGGAAGCCACTCACTTTCTGGCACTTTTTGCAAAGTCAACCCCAATCGTCTTGCCATCAATTTTCAAGGGAGGATGGAGACTCTGTAATATCTGAAGAAGCTGAGAGGCATCCTGAAAGAGAATGTAAAAAACCCATCAGACTGTGGGCTCACAATCGGATGAACCCCATGTGCCTTTTAAGGTTCAGCTTCTTTTCAAAGGAGAGACTCGGCAAGGCCCTCACCATCGCGGATGACAGCTGCACGAAGGCGAAGCCTCTGTTCTGCTGGGTCTGCCGGTCTTTGATGAGGCGAATGTTATTGACGGCTAAGGACGCGTAGGGAGACAGCGCCGTCATGATGGAGTCCACCACCGTGTGCGGAGCGATGTTTCGGAGTATGATGGCTGGGGAGGGAGGGGTACGAGACCAATGACATACGCGTGCCTTCCCACCACCAGTGCTTTCCAAAGCAGGTTCGAGCGCAAACAAATCCATCTGGGGAGGTTCCTAGTATACCTTTCACTTTGACATGGAGAAGATTCTAAAAACCAATCTTTTATAGGACAACCTGAAGCTGCTGCTGCTGCTCATAAAAAAGGGCAAGAGAACAAAAAACTTCAATTTCTAATGTAAAGGCCGAAGATCATACTTGAACTTACTATCACAGTAGTAATCCACAGACTGGACTGATTCTGTGGTCCCCGAGGGCACTTCCTGTTCAGAGTCTACAAAAGGGAAGGGAAGGAGAGGGGCAGACTCAGTAATTGAAGAGAGACAGACGCTACACTGAAATCCCAGAGTCTTACTTTTAAGTAATAAAGTAATTCCCCTTTTTAACCATTTGTGGCTGCAGTAAAGTCTCGTGAACTCCGACACGGTGAATGTAAAATGCAGAAAGGGGCCCGCGGACTAACAAAAAGCAGGCGCAGGAGGCAAACCGGGCTCTCGGCTCTGGGGCCAGGGGACTCCAGCATCTCTGGCAGATGCCAGCAGCACCCACCAGACCCATGGGGAAAAGCTGAAGGGGAATATCCAAGTCACTTGTTTAAATGCCCCACTGCTCCTCGGGTTCAGACAACCCGATTGTCAGTTTCGTTTTCCCTTAAATCCTCACTTGAGGATACGCTCGCTGATTTTAGAGTGAGAGAAACATCGATCAGTCTGCCTCCTGTACCCGCCCAGACAGGGGATCAAACCCTCAACCCAGGAAAAGTGTCCTGACTGGGGAACTGAACCCCTGACCTTCGGTGTACGGGATGATGCTGCGACCCACGCACCCACCCAGCCAGGGCCCAATTGGTCAGGGTTTTGTTTTTTTTTTAAAGACTTTATTTATTTATCTTTAGAGGGGAAGGGAAGGAAAGAGGGAGAGAAGTATCAGTGTATGGTTGCATCTCGTGTGTCCCCCCACTGGGAACTGGCCTGCAACCCAGGCATGTGCCCTGACTGGGAATCGAACCGCGGTTGTTTGGTTCGCAGGCCTGCGCTCAATCCACTGAGCTACACCAGCCAGGGCTTTGGTCAGGTTTTAATGCATATTTCACACAGCTGAATCTGGGCTTACCAAACTTGTCCGCTCCACATCGGAAGCATTTTAGTCTTTTCCTGAAATTGTTAAGGCAGCACTGGAAAAAAAATTTTTTACCTGTTATTATTTCTCAGTAGACCAGGCTTACCAGGAGCAATGCGGGTTAGGGCAACAAGGCCATGGCAAGTCCCAGTAAGCACCTAAATAACACCATGTATCCAAGAGAAAGGAGCACTAACCTAAACATTAGAATGCTTGGCAATGTGAAATCTTCCAAGAAAAACAAATGCTGGCATATTCTGAAGTAGAATTCCATTTTTAACAAGTTGGGGGAAGTTTCAGTTCAGCCAAAAACCTACAGCCATTCACGGCAAAGCTCCCCCTTGCGCCACAAGAGCGGACGTCGACTACCCCATTCACACGGACAATGCAGAGAACGTGGGACACGGGTGGCGCCCAGAGGCAGAGCCCTCTCAAAATGCCAATGGCAATACCCAAGTTCAGAACGGTGCGCTGGACGGTAACAGACCCTCCCTAATGTGGCAGGGCCACAAGGACCTTGCTAATGTAACTAAGAGACTGCCAGAAGTTGAAAGCTTTGGAACTCAAGAAACTACAGAGTGAAACAAACCTGAAGTCTTTATTGAAACACTGGGCTTAGGACCGGAATCCTAGTAAATAAAATCTCCAGTGTTCTAGGGGTCCTGTCCTCTCATACGGACGCAGGAGGACCCAAAGAAAATCACGAAGCACAGGAAACACCCCATGCCCCAAACTGGTGACCGTGTCCTCCTGCCGCCCTCTTTGGGCAGACGTATGCACAGAAACAGTGAGACCCCGAGCTTCCGTCACGTGGGCAGAACCCAGCCTCACCTTGTTACAAAGCCAATCTTCAAACTTAGGTCTGGGGTTGCTATAATGCATTGCAATGTGCTTTCCTTGAATCACCAACTTTTTCTGTAAAAAAAATAGTAATTAGTTATTCCCATTGTGGGGAACGTGCGTCCGTTTTCCCAGGGCAGAGCACACTTCGGAAAAATCAGTGCTCTGGAGTTAAATGGACAACATACGGGGAGGACCAACCACCGCCACCTATACTCTGCCCATCCAATCCTTCAGACAGGCAGCAAGAGAAGGGGAGTAAAGGGAAACGGAGCCAGGGAGTGCTGAGAAAGCTGCCCAACACTACACGCTGACATGCGCCAGGCCGCGTCTCCGGCAGAGACAGAAGTCCTAACATTCAGCATTGACAGGCTGCCTGAGAGTGACAGTCTATTTCAAAAAGCAGAGAACACAACGCTCCCAATTCTGAGGTTGCCTCCTACTTGAGCCCTTAGCATGGCGTCCTCGGGCTTGCTCCGCTTCTCCCCCAGGCCCCCAGCCTTATGCCAAGTTAAGCATTTGCATGTCCCTTCCCCCAGACTCCTGCTTCAGGACGTGTCCTCTGGGAGACAAGGGAGGGAAATGCACCTTAACAGGGAATCTGGTTACGTGTCTTTCTCAGGAGGGGCTATTCTGAATGCCATCGACTCTAGAACAGCTAGATGAGATTTTTTCCCTGCCAACTGCAACCACGTAATGTCCTAGGTTACAGATGTGTTTTTCACTGAAATAGATGGTACTCTCTTCAAACTGAGAAACCAGGAGGCCAATGAAGTTTCTTCAGGGGGGCAGGAAGAACCCGTAAATGCTTGTACACCACCTCGTCCTTCAGGTCAGCTGGGTGACTGAAGGGAGCCGAGTTTTCAAAGTTCAGAACGCCAAGCTGAGTCAGTCTAGCCAAGAGTACACTCAGCACCTGCCCCCAAAGAGTCTTCATTTCACAGGAGCGCCTTTTCTCTATCTGTTTTTGAGGGGAGGTGGGGAAGGGAGTGGGGTGTTCCGACACTATTAGAACAGATCCAAGTAGGAGGTTAGACGTCCGGACTTTTAAAAGGAGTCTAACCCCTCTACACATACATACTGTTGAGCAATTTGGTTCTTGCAAATCCTGGAAGAGTTAGGACATGCCGTGCATGTCGTCTCTGCAATGTCTAAAGGTAAGACTGCATGTCTGGCCAAGAGGGAAAGAGCTGAAGGGCCATCCACTCCTTGTGTTGCACAGAAGCAAAAACAAAGAAGCTGGGAGGTGTGTCAACAGACATCCCACTGGGAGGGATGTGCGCTGGGGGAGACTCCAAACTACCGCTGAGTGAGTCCCTAATCCTGTTGGCCTTTTAGCTCTGGAGTGAATTCGAACTGTAATAAAGTATTACACATTAACACAGCTTTGTATACATTAAAACTGTGGAGATGTTTCAGTGTCTTATAGGCTTTAATTTCCCGGGAGTTTTAAACTCCTGGTCAAGTCCCTCTGACAGAGCTACTGCCTCGAAGGACGCTGCCACGTCAAGCAGACAGACTCCCGTGACGCTCGTGCACATTCTCAACTCGCTAGGATGGTGTCCGTGGGATGAAGTGAAGGAAGCTCTACTTTTGTAATATCAGAGTGTTACCTCTGGGTTGAGACAATGAGGCTCAAACATCTTAACGAAATCAATCGAAATTAGTGAGTCTTGTTATAAATGGCAACATATTAACACAGAATGTAGCTCTTATTTACGGGTGACGAATCATAAATGCTGCAGAAAAGCAACAGGAGCTAAGAGAACTTCCCAGAATGCACTTGGTTAAGGCATTCAGTACTGGGCTTTGGGGTTCTGGTAGAAATGTTATTCAAGTGCCAAGCACCGAACATTATCTTGATACTTCAGTTAATGCAACATCAAAGGACCACCAAGGACCTGCTTTGAACAGGCCATCACAGGCATTCTCAGGGAGATTAGAATGTTAATGCCACTCTAACTAGATTAGACAGCAGCACGACACCAGCTCCCGGGCTAGCTAATCTCATCAGACTTATTGTTCATAAATTCCAGCAGGTCCTTAAATAGGCCTGGAAGACCCACAGGAGCGGTAATGCCTCCCGGAGCTTTGTGGTCTCCAAGCAGAAAGAAGGAATTATTTATAAAATGCCCGCAGCGGACTTCTATTATATTCCCTTCATTGTCAGAATCGAGAGTTGGGTATTCTAAGATTACTCCCAACGGCATAATGAATCGGGACATAATCGGGGAAACGGGACCATCGAGATGCTTCGGTGATCACCAGGCAGGTGTTCGGCGGTTAGCACAGGCCTGCCAGGCAGGTTCGTCCGAAGTAGAGCCAATTCTGCTACACGGCCCTGGGTACTATATTTATTCTGGTCACGTCAATTTTAATATATACAAAGCTTTTCTTTTTTTAAAGTCACTCCTTTGGAACAAACCACTCCTTCAACCTTTTTTTTTTAATTGTACAGACTTGTTCCACTTTCATGAATATCTAGACTTGGTGAGTGAAGCAACCTGATTGGCTTCCATCCAGCTGGTAGCATCTTGCAAGTGATAAAACTCCACGAAGGCGAAACCACGGCTTACACCTAGAGACAGCATTCAGATATAGACGGGATACTTGTGTTAGTCAGTTCCTTTATAACAGGTGAATCTCTCTCCCACTGCTTCAACACTGCGTGACAAAGCCAATTGGGAAGCAGCTTTATCAATGTGACTTGACTTGGGGATCTTCTTGATACTTTGCCATGGCAAGGAACCAAGCCGCCTGAGCTAAATGCCACTCGATTTGATTCCACGCTTAAAAAGTAACCATGCAACCGACTACAAACAAGGAGTTTACAAATCGCTACTTACCGAAGGAAAGAAAGGTCCCTGAAAGCAAAGTTTTTAAAAAGGTCCTCAGATGCTCACTAACATCATTTCAAAGAGTCCTGTTCCTTAGCCATGGCAAACCTTTCATTCTGAATTCATGTGCTTGAAGGCTGGGGGCATCAGGACGGTCTTTAGGGACTGAGGTGGGAGCGGGGAAGAGACCAGAGCAGCGGGACCCAGCAAGCGCTCACCTGTCTTCCTTTTCATCAGCCGCACGTCCGCAGGCTGAGGGCCCTCGAAGGACTCCATCATTTCCCGAATCTGCACAGGGTTTCACACATCGACAGTTAGAGCTTCAGCCACAAACCATT
>PVKM010025757.1:0-19746 GCA_004027735.1 Carollia perspicillata | reverse complement strand
AGTTTTAATCTTCCCTTCAAAGCCATTGTTAAAATCATAACAGCTAAATTTCTCTGTATCATATACAGTTTGGGTCATATTTAGGACATATTCATGGGTAATGACTTAGGTATAAGTATCTGTATTGTAGGGTGGGATGATCTGGGACTCTAAGAGGATCTTACTTTTGAGAGAGAGAGAGGGAGAGAGAGGTGGGGGACGGAGGGAAGAAGAAAGAAAAGGAGCGAGGGAAAGAGAGATCAAAAGAAGAGAATTGTTGAGTTGTTTGAATTTCTTCACATTTCATCCAGGGATTATTTTTTTATGTAGGGACTTAATTGTCCAACTCTAGTGGATGTTGTTATAAACCTGAGCTTTTAAATTTATGTGGTGCTTCTCTTGGAAATTTAGACTGTAACTGTTATTTTTTGATATATTACTTGAATCTTTATAACTCTCTGGATGCTGAATTTCAATCTTTCTTTGATCCTAAACTGCTCTTATTTCTTACTAATAAAGACCTTAGGTCCCATGCCTGCTTTGCTGCACGTATTATGTTCCATGCAGGTCTGTACTTCATACTGGTTTTCCTCCCTTATCCTTGTGACCTAAGAGAATCTTTCTACTGCATCCCCAGTGACTGCATTATGTACTTGCTTAGCATGTTTTGTTTGAGTCCTAATATAATTCTTCTAGTGGTTCTTCAGCACCGTGTTTGCTCAGGATGTTTACGCAGACCAGGTTGCCTGACAATATTCTTGTTCTTTTTCTTTTATTTTTAATTTTTTCTATGCATGAAACTTGACTTTCGTTCTCACTAAATGCGGGGATTATTTTCCTTGGTTTCACGATTCTAAAGGTCAAGACCACATATGTCAGAAAAGGAATTGTCTATCTTACCTGGAGTGTGGATCTGTTTAGAGCATTTCCAGGAGGTGCATGCAGCGTTTGGTGTGGGATGTCTTTGCAGAAGGACCCACTCCATTTTCTCCTTTTTCAAACGTCTTTGGATCTGGGCTACAGAAACACTCCTTTGTGGTCTTCGAATATTGCGTATATTTTCCTTTGACCTTGAAATGCTTCAGCTTTTCAGTTGCACTGTGGTCTAGTCCTCTTCTTCTAGATGATACCCAAGCCAGGCCAATTCCTAATGTCAGAATCTAAGAGGCATGACTCAATAAAGCGTCATTCCACTTTTGTGTTTTATAGAGTCTCCCATTAGAATATCAGTAACAACCGAAGGAGCAAATACTTCTTCCTGTAAGTATATTTAAACATTCTCTTCCCTAGTTTTTAACCCAAGACGGTGTCTGTTTTTGAAGGTTGTCTTCACCACTACCCTCTGCAGTTCCCGAGGAACCATGTGTCAAGTTTGGATGCAGGATGGTATTTGCCCTTTGGAATAGAAAGGCCCCCTAAGATAAATCTGGATATTAAGAGATACCACACACGTGG
Source organism: Carollia perspicillata (assembly GCA_004027735.1). NCBI lineage: Eukaryota > Metazoa > Chordata > Mammalia > Chiroptera > Phyllostomidae > Carollia > Carollia perspicillata. Next base: position 18,312 of record PVKM010025757.1, on the reverse strand, counting down.
TAGTTTTAGGATAATGTACCGCCTTTAAATGTTGTAAAATAACTGACTAGCCTCTGAGGCCTAGTTCTGAGTGAGCGGTAGAGAACATTGTGTGTGTGTGTGTGTGTGTGTGTGTGTGTGTGTTTTAAGTGTGTCGTGATGCCTTCAGCAACTGCCTGAGGCGTGATACCCAGCTGTCTGGGGCCTCTCTTCCAAAGCTCCTCCGTTCTCATATACAGTCTGCTGTGAGGCAGTAAGGAAACTATATATAGATGCCCTTAATTCAAATTTGATAGCAAGTGACTAATTATGAAAATGTTTGAGAGCAAGTCCCTAGGTAAGATCTCAGATTAGTTTTCATCTATTTAATGCTAAATGTGCTTTGCGCTTGTGGAGTTCTACAACTGTTAGACTGATTGGTGCCTTGTGCTACGTCAGGGGAACTGAAGGCATTATTAGCAAGGACTAGTAAAAATAGTTTTCATACTTATAAATTGTGAATAGCATAGCATGAAATTTTGATACCCAACAGGGGAATTTAGGAGACCTTGAAAAATACAACTTATAACTGCAGTCTTTCTCTCCCTTATTTTAGCTCTTTATTTAAAGCTCTTTCTCAGTTTGCTCAGCTCTTCAGTAAATAAATGTTCCCAATTATTCAGCTCCACCTGGAGAGTGTTTAAGGAACAGTTTCCTTTGACTATTGGCATCATAGGAAGCCCTTGAAAAAGAAGAAGGTCTGTACTTTTGGCAACTTGAGTTGTTTTGTCAATCTGTTGAAGTAGATCCGGTTTGACCTAGAGCCTTTCCCTTTAGGTTGGTGGTACCAGAATTGTAATGGTGTGATGTAAGCATACTTTTTTAGTGCGTGGAGTATAACGTTGTGACTATATCTTAGCTAGATAAAGCATCGTTCAACTGGATTGATGACAACAATCCAGTAACATCAAACAGGAAATGGGACGCTCGGAAGGGCTAAGTCAGCTTCCTCTGAATTCTAAGAATGCTTATTACATGCTCCAAAATGATAATCCCTCTGGGGGATTCCAGATATTTGCTATTTAATTCTACTTATAGAAAGATTAGTATAATTTTATAGAGTTTAACTAACTAGCATTAAGGAATCATGTACTTTGCTTTATATATTTGAGTGTTTATTATACAAGAGCAAATACAGGCTTTTCTTTTTGGAGTTTTTTTTTTTTCCGGGAATAATTTCTCTCCTGCATGATTCATTGAATAAAGTTATTGAAACTCTTGTCATTGGAACCCTTCATGCGATCATTAATAGGGTGATGGATGCTATCCATAAGCATAGCCGAGTAATTATGGAATGGAAGAAATATTTCTTTTGGTTTTCCAGAGATTTGGGGAACTGAAATGAATCTCTCTGTTTACATTTCCATTCATTGCAATACTGTTGAGAGAGAAAATAATTGTGAAATCTGATGCTGATCTCTAAACCCTCGGCAGAATTAGTCCCTGATATTTCTGGTAAAGGTTTAAAACAGAGAGAGAAGGCTTCGTGTACCCTTCTGTTAAAATAGCTCAGTGTGCCGTTTGGTACACCACCCTCAATTTGGAGTAGGCTCTCAGGAAATAGGGCTGAACTGATTCGTTAATACATTTGTTAATATCATGAAAATGTGCTCTATAGTTGGAAAATATAAACCAGCCGTGGCAGGACGCTAAGTCCAGGCTCGGTTGGAGCGGTGAACGCGTGGTGGTGAGACTCTGGTTCATTCAGAGGCAGCGTCTTGCAGAACGCTGCACTGCAGAGAGCCGTGACGCAACACATCTCTGTTTAGCAAAGGCTGAAGGTGAAACTGGAAGAATCAGCAATAAGCTGGACTCAAAGATTCAAAATACATAGGAGTCAAAGGCCTTGGCAGAGTTCGCGTGGGTCAGAAGTAATCAGCCCTGAAGAGCAGAGTTTTATTCACTTAGTTTCAGCCCGAAAGAAGCTCTGCTGTTGCAGTGCAATCATGCCTGTGTGGGCTACATTCTTCGAACTGTTGACATGGGTGTTTCTTAAAGTAAATCTTGAAAAGCCGTGCTGAGGCAGTATGGACTCAGCAAACCTGGTTTGTGTTACAATGATTTGGGTTGCTTTTCGGGTCAGTGTGAAAAAGGTGCTGCACTTTTTGACTTTGCGATTAGGTTCCAATGTGCACACCCTCATGGGGAAGCGTCCCCCTCCTGCCAGTCATGTTTTGGGAGGCTGTCCCTGTTAGGTCACCTTTGGGAGGGCTCAGTGTTGGGTGGGGGTTTAGGTCTGTGGCCCTGGTCAGTACCCTGCCTGGGGTGCCAGGTCCATCTTCCCTCTGGAACCCTGTCTCTCCCAAAGCCTTTCCTGCCTGCCCTCCCACCCCCAAAGTTCCTATCTCCTCACATTGGACTAGAAAAAGCAAAGAGAAGAAAAAAATTGCCCACCTACCCATTCAAACTAATATTACTAATATTTTAGTATATTTTCTTCTAATCAGTGTTCTTCACTCTGGCTTTCTGCTTACCCATTCTCCCTCTATTTACTGAATGTATCATAAGCATTTTCCCCATGTCATTGAACACTACTCAAAAATTTAAAAAATATTTTAAGCTAAGATCTTTAAATAATTTTTTAGTCACCATAACAATAAAGAAATCATTCTTGACTAGAAATTTTTAAAGGGTTTGTTTTTCACTTTCAAGCACTCTATCATTTCTGTCCCCTTGTATTTTTGTATTTATTTTTCCTAGGATTTTATAAGTATTGGCAGAATATCAAAGTTAATAGTCCTTTCTTTTCTGAGGTAGATTTTAACTACTTTTTCGAAATGAGGAACTTGCATTCTACATTCACTAGTTTTAGAATTTTTAATTACAATTGTTAAAGTTTCCTATAATAATATCCCGATAAAGAGCAACATTCTTTTTCTTCATTTTATTTTATTCTTTTGTAAATGAGGCCATCTATGATTTAAAATGTATAAATAATTTGCTAAATGAGTGTCCTATTACACGTAAGTGACAGGTTTTAGAAGAAGAATTTGAGCCTTACAAAGCAGTCAGTAGGACTCTCTTATTCCTGCTTTATATAGGATCAGCAAAAAAAGGTAAATGGATTGTTTAGAACAAACCTTAATTACTTCTCTCTGAAGTGCCAGCTGCCGGTGACCCCATTTTGCAGACAATTTTGTTGAATGCTATAGAAAATACAATTGTTATACCAGCCACTTTAGTGAATTAAACACCATCCATTCCAATTTATATATAAACGAGGAAAACAAAAATGAAAAGCCTAATAAATAGAAATAGGAAAAAATAAAGATAAATTTTTAGAAAACAATCTTTAGTAGTAATACATTAATAGTAGTAATAGTAATGGCAGACGTTAATTGAAGGCTTACTGCGCGCCAGGCACTGTGCTGGGTGATCTACACAGACGATGGCTCACGATTCTCGCAAAGCCTTGTTCCATCTCTCAGATGATGAAACTGATGTATCTTGTCTGAAGTCACACAAGCAAGATTCAGACCTCGTCAGTACAATGATGCGTGAGGCTTAGTCGCCTCAAAGGGAAACAAAAACTTTTCACTTGAAAAGGAATGAGATTCCGTGAATAGACTGAACAGTAGTCTTCGGTTCAAAGTGGATTGGGAGCGCGTTTGGTAGACGAAGGTAAATGCGTTGCCTGGAACCAGCTGAGCCCTATCATCTTTATGTTACACATCAGAGCAAGCCGGGTGGGAGGGTGAGAGGGAAAGAATGCAGCAGACTTTGGAGGGACTCGGGTTCTGAAGTCTCGGCACGGCTACTGTTAATTGCTGTGTAATCTTAAGCAAGTTATTTAACATCCCTGGGACTCAGTTTCTACATATATCTGTATAATCTTGTGCGTCTCAAACCCATACCGGGGAGCCTAATGTGGGAAAACTAATGTGATTCATTCAGCACGGCTTTATGGTTAGGTGGTCTCCCCTCTATCTATAGATGGAAGAGAGGGAGCACCTAAAAAGCACGACCTGGCCCTGAAGAGAGAATGAAAATCAGGGAGTCCTTGCACCTTACTTGAACACTATAGGGCAATATCCTTATTGTTGGAGGAGGAAAGAAATTAATGATTTGTACTCTAAATGATGCTGCTGAAAGTTCTGTGCCAAGAAATCACTGTCTCTGCAAAATGCTATATACTCTCAGCTAAGGCAGCATTTCAAAGGAACTTATCCAGGAAGTCCTCTTTGAAATCTCTGAATGAAATGAACAATTCGATCTTCAATTTGGCACCTAAAAGAGCTAGCTGAAGGGGAAAAATGTCTTCTGTCTGCAGAGACATTTCGGTTATAATGAGACATGGTAATATGTATTGATTAAATTAGATTAGATTAGTTAGGTCCATTGGTGAAATTTGGAGCTATGATTCTTAGGGTTCACTCTCACCTGTAACTTACCTGGTTTAATTGTAGAAAAAACTGCTTGGACCTTTGCTAAATGATTTTCAGCTGGAAAAAATTACATTTCAATTTCAGATCTTTATTGGTGGCAAAACATGAACTCTGGCCTGTCTCTATTGGAGAGCTACTTTTAATTGAATGCAAACTGTATTTCCAGATTTTATAAACGTGGCATTTCAAGGGTGTTGTGGCCCAGTCGATTGTGGACAAATAAGTTACCATGCATCATATAATAATAAAAGAATAATGTGAAAAGGAAACTGCCCAATGGGTCTGTTTTTGTCTTTCTGATTGCCCAGAGTTATTTACAGATATTTAGGACAATACAGTGACTTGGAACAAGAGAAGGCACCTGTATAATATATCACAGCCGTTCATCTGGTCTGGCAACTTATTGCCTTCATGTTCAGTTCAGTGATTTTGTGAGTGAGTATATCTTACTTTTTTTCTTAGTACTACCTGCAACTGTAAATTAAGTCTTCAGTTCCTTTGCCCATTCTACTGCTGGACAAGATAATCTTAAAACTTTTTGGATTTAGTTGAAATTAGCCTTCTACAAAGTTATTCTTTTGAACCGTACGACTAGATGTGTGTGTACTATGCATATGTAAGAAACAAATATTTGTATCACACTGTGTATCTTCTAAGACATATTTTTATTTATTGAATCAGTTATTCACACAATAACTCTGTCACCTAGATTTCATCTCATTTATTATCAGATGAAAGACTTGAGACACAGAAACTTCGACATGACCAAATTCAAAAACTAAGTAGGTAGTGGAATAGAAATTTAAACCTCAGTCTTCTGATTTCAAGTCTCCCGTAGTCTTTTACAAAGTCTTATGGGATCCGTACAGTTAGATCATGGTTAGACTTTCTTTATACAGAGGACATCAAAATGAATGTTTTATAAAGATTCTAGGGATAAAATCACATTTATCCTAGTAATCCCAAAGCCAGCTGTTACTGAAATAGTGCACTCCTCACAGTATACAAGGTCAGTGAAATGGACAGGAGGGTCCTTAGTCAAAGACAGCAAAATCCAAGGGGTTTGTGCTATTACAGGGGACAGAAACATCTGTCTAGAACCATGATTTTCAACCAGTGCGCTGCATGACTTTGTAAAACATGCAATAGCTGACTATTTAATGAGGGCACTGTCCTCTTTTCCCATAGATTGCCAAGTTAAAAAATGACAACAGCCAACGCAGCAGTAACCCTCTGGTGTGAATGAATCAAAATTGTGCCTATATTGTTTGTCATATCAGCAAAAGATACTTCCCGGGTGCCACAGACTTTTAGTGATTAGTTTATATATGTTCTGAGATAGAAAGGTTAAAAGTCACTGGTCTAGAATAATTTTAGTTACTTACTCTTCGGCTTTGTTATTTTGAGAATGATGCAGTCTTTTTTTCAAAACATGCTATTTTCAGAGATGGAAATAATCCTAGAGCCATTATTAATGGAAATCTGATTTTCATCAAAGAGGCAAATTTTTCCTCATTGGTAGTTTATGTTTGAGATAGATGCATTGTCTTATTCCAGGTTACCATTTAATTTATTGTACAATATTATAAATACTGGAAATTATTTGTATGATAGCTAAATTTTTTAGAAAACTATTAGACCTGGAGCAATTATTTCTCTATATTTTATTTTTGGGGATTTTTTTTTACTGGAATAGTCTCTTTACATTTAAAAATATCTCCCATTTTTTATGTCATCTATGAGTGGGAAGGATATTTTTATGTTTCCTGTTTGAAGAGAAGTATTAAAACAATAGTGTTTTTAATCATATGGACAGAGTAGTGAAATGGATTATATACAAAATATATTTAATTTTTTAAATGGTGAAGTGGAGGTAAGAGAATAGAGACAAAGGATATATATATACACACACACACATATATATATATACATATATATACATATATATCAACAAAGCATCTAGAAGGGCAGAACTAGCAAGATTTTAATAAATTTTCTTTTACTGAACTTTGTGGCTTTCTTAATTCTTCATTTTCTCAAGTTATCTAGGGATCTTAGAAATAGGACAACGAGAATAGAAGCCTTTAATTAAAAGACCCTGAATACTATAAGAAACAGCCCCCCTAAAACTTTTTAAATTCATTTTTAAAAGAAATAGGGTAGCAAAAGGAGTGAGGAACAACATGATAACGCAGCGAAAAATCTGAATGGTGATTGAGTTTGAGGTTTTCAGTTGCAAGTGATAGAAATCAACTCCATGAGTTTAAATGTAAAGCTGTCCCACCTTGATCCAGAGGCTCAAATGATACAATAGGATCATTGCTTAGTTTTCTGCTTTCTATTCTCTGCAAATGTCAGCATCATTCTCGGTGGCTTTTCTCTGCCTGACAGGGAGAGAGCTGCCACGTGGATCTAAGCCTCCATCCCCTCAGCAAATTTTAAGGTAGAATCTGATTGGCTCTGCTTGCATCCAATGCCTACTTCTAAAATAATTACTGTATCCGGGGCGATTAATGACTCTGATTGGGCCAGGGCAGGGTCAGATATCCAGCCCTGCGTGTGTTTGGGTTAGTGAGGCAGATGGACGCGGCCCCCTGGGAACTGCAGGCAGTAGGTTTCATTACAGAGAGCAGGGTTCTGTACTGGGAGCAGGGGAAAGCGGCCCAACAGGCAAAACCAACGAGGTCCTCTGCAGCTGACCTCAGAAAATCAGAACACAGACATCGGTCACAGAGAACTTCAAAGGAAAGTCCAACACAAGTGTTACTGAAAATCAGTTGGGCAGACCAAATTAAAGCAGGGTCACCATTGTAAATAATGAGGTAGAAAACTGAAGACAATTGAAATATCATTTTTAAAAGACTCTTTATTAGTACCAATGAGCTTACAGTAATCATTCTTAGGAATGCCTTCTTTTTTAATCCCCAAACTCATGCTTTCGTGAAGTAGAGAAGAGTAAGAAAATAATAAGTTACAGTTTTCAAATTGGAATGCACGGGAAGCCTTTTGAAATGTGTAAAATGTTCTTTCTACTTAAAAGTCAAAAAGTTCTTGATCCATGTTTTTTTTTAAGTAGGTTTTGTAAAACAAGTTTCTTTCACCAGAGTAATTGCATGTTGATGAAGGTGTTTATCTTTTTCTTTTCTTTTCATCTCTTGATAAGAAAAGTAAAAGCATGCTCAGCCCACTTCATTTAACATGGCACAGACAACTCAGCAGGTCTTGAGCATGAGATGGCACTGACCCAGGCTTTCTCGGCCTCGTCCAGGGCACCACTGAAACCCCGAGAAGGTAGTGAGTCAGTGGGTCTTGCAGTTTGTCTGTGGTCATCTCCCCGCTTCCCCACCCTGCTCTTACACTGCCTCCAGCGTTAATTCATTTCTTTAATAAGGCGCTCTGTGTACGTAGCTTAACTAATCATCAAAGATCAGCTGGAATGGCACTTTTCATTTTATCTTTCATTCTGCCGGAGGTCAGCTGAATCTTAATAACCAATTCTATGGGCCCATTTGGGTGATAGCCTGAAGCTGTGATCATCTCCTCAAGTCCATAACTATCTTTTGTACAGGGTCCAGCAGAAGTGATGCCTGCCTGAGTGTGGCTGGTAGGGTAATAATATGGGTGTAATAATTCGTAGTTTTAATTGGGACACTTCACCTAAAATGTCATATGGTGTGCTCTAGTGTCATATTGTTACGTTACAGAATGACATGCTTATGATTTTGTAATAAAAAAGGGGGTGTTATTTATGCCGGCCCCTGTAGGTAGATTTTGTGTTTAGGTTGACTTGTTCATCATCTTTGCTCAGAAATGTCAGAGCCTTTTTTTCAGTGAATATCAAGATTTTCTAGAAATGTGACAAGGAGAGAGAGGGACAGAGGGGTGGACTGAGAGTCTCTTTCTAAATATTGCAAGAACTTTTACTTGTAACAGTACATTTTGCCAATCTTTTAATTTTTAAAAAGAATTTGGGATGGGGCTATTAATTTGTCGATTTCAATAGCAGAAAAGTAAAATGTAGCTAGGGAGAGGCTAAGGGACAACTAAGGTCAAACAGAAAGTGAATAGTAAATTTAGGACTGAAGGTGGATTGCCCTGTTTCTGCTACTTGATTCTTAATCCCTGAGAACTTCCCCTCTTTTTAAACAAAATAAACAAATAGTTAATAACACAGTCCCTGCTGAGTTCCAGCGTGAAGCTGGGAGCTTCGATGTGTGTTCCGTGGGGGAGTAGCTGGGGAGATAGGAATAGAAAATAGGAGTGGAGCTGAAGGAGTTCGCAGGGAAGTGGAAAGGTGAACTGGGGTTAACTGTGCTAATTGTGTGTAATGACACATAGTCATAATACAAAGGGGGACTTGGGGGGCCGTCTTTAAAATTAAGTTGTTTTTTAAAACATAATATTAAGATAGAATACACTCATTCATTTTCGGTATGTAATTTAAAAGGAAATATTATTGGGGTAATTATTTATTTTTACTATAGTCTTTTTTTAAGTAGTCATTTACTGTTGCTGTTTCATAGTTAAAGCTCAAATATTTCACCAACAAATCATCTCCCTGAGACTTATCCCATTTAAAGAGGTGATAAAATTCTGTAATTTTGCACTAAACGTAAAATACAACCGAAGATTAAAGGTATCAGAAATTAATTTACAAGAAGTAGAATTTTGAAAGTTGAGGAATTTTTTTAAGGATTTAGACATTTAACTGGAAACATTTAGAGGAACATATGGTAAATGGGACTGCTGTTTATCAGAAACTCACCCTTGATACGCAGGTGGACTTACCAAAGGTATGTTACATAACTGAGTAGCTATTTTTGCTATGAGAGCCTGTAAATATACATGGAACAGTTGCACATGTATTTTATTTTCATTAGATAAGTTTTTTTTCTTTCTCTTCTAAAGGCATTCAGTTGACCTGAAAGTAGGAGAGGTGGTGAATTTGAAAGTGTGTGTCCAGGTATATTGTATTTGAATGTCACCCAGAGTAAAATAGTATAGCAAATGAATCATTTACATGTTTTTAAATATCAAAAAGCAAAATTTTTCTTTACAGTGGCTCTGCTCTTGATTTTCTTGAAACATATTTATTGAGAGCAGTGATTAATTGAGAAGAAGTATCCATGTCATTTGATCAAGTTTTCAAATACAAATTTCCTGAATCAGAAGTAAGATATAGCAAGGGAAAAAGAATCTGCAAAATAAACTATTTCCAATGTTACTATTCCACATAACACCCTACGCTTTAACCCAGAGATCAAGGTATTTAATCAACCTATAAAGATCCATGTCCTTCCTAAATAATGTAACTTTGAGCACAGATCATGGTTTTTTATAATTCTTAGTCTGTAAGGCCCTAAGAAGGAAGTTGCTGCATTTTTCCCCCCAAAAAACAAGCAAACAAAAAAGCTGTAAAATTGAACACCTTCCATTTCTGATGAAATGTACCAGGAGGAACCTACCTTGAAGTGGCCATAATAGATTTTTTACACATTTTGTGCATTTCCCTTTAGTTGATACAGATGGGTTTTTCCCTCTGCTCTCCTCATAGCAGCTTCTTAATGTCGTGTGTTTAATGCTCCAAAGCAGCAATGCATCTTTGTACAGATTATCGTCAAGTTATCTGTACAAAAATAAACCATACACAGAGTCCTTGGGTATGTTTTAGGATAAATAGATTATGGGGGCAGGAGAATTACCTTGTATGTGCAAATGAGACTGTGTGTGAAAGCAAGATAAGCCTTGGGAAGGAAATAAGTGACTCAGGGGCACACAAGACATTTATTGGAACCTTTAAAACCCTTCCTACAGTGTAGGTAATGGGGACTGAGATTTAAAACTGTTCAGTCTAGTGAAAAAATAAATAAAAATGAAACATAACATCCACTACATGTACACACACAGAAACAAGTATTAGAGTAAAACTTTCTGCTTATTTTTTTTAAAGACTAGAACATTGGCTGCGACCTTTTAAGTAAAAAGGGCATTGAGGAGCGGTTCTAATAGAAAGAAGCTTCTGGTGGAGAGAGTCTTCATGAATCGGGTCAATAGTAATGCTCTTAGGTTTCAAAATGTCATAGTTCCCTCCTTTTTAAAGCAAAGTGGAGACCTAGGTGTATTTTATTTGAGGATGCATTGAAATTATTAAAAAAGTATTTTTGCCCAGTCAAGGAGTGAAACAAGCTCTTCATTATTTCATTGTTACATTGAGATGTTAGATTGTCTTCCACTCTCTTGGTGCTCCCATAGCTGTGGTTCAGACAACAAGCTTGCCACTTAGGGAGGCAGATGTGTATGTCAGTTCCCAAACCAGAGGGTCAGGTCTTGGAGGAAGGAATTTTGGTTTACTTGTGTCTCCATACCCCTAACATATCACTACACTGGTCTCTAGAAAGTATTTATTCAATAGATAACAGTGAGGTGATTTTTAAAATTAGGTTACCACAATTTTTTAAAGTTGAACTTGTATGTACTTATGGGAAAACCACCTAAATCACCTTAAATCATCCTTAAATCATGAAAACATATTAAAATATTTTAAAGTTAAAAAACAGCCCTGGCTTGTGTAGCTCAGTGGATTGAGCGCGGGCCTGTGAACCAAAGGATCGAGGTTCGATTCCCAGTCAGGGCACATGCCTGGGTTGCAGGCCAGTTCCCAGCAGGGGATGCACAAGAGGCAACCATACATTGACATTTCTCTCCCTCTCTTCTTCCCTTCCCCTCTAAAGATAAATAAATAAAATTAAAAAAATAAAGTTAAAAATAGCCTTGACTTAAATATTTATGAGAGAATTTTTTTTTAACATTTTGAGAAGTATTTCACAACTATATGCTTCAATGTTAATTTTTTCTAGGTTTTCTATCTGGAATTTTTCTTCATTTTATGATAAATTCCTATCTATGTGGTGATTCTAAGACTCTGTTTCACTTTAGATGGGATTATTACAAAATATCTGAAAATCTTTATATTTACTGGTTGGTCGCTGTTCCTCCTTGTGGTGCTGAACAGTTGAAGAGTCAGTCACTTGTTTGGGAATAAGGGAACTGCTACCATAACATTCATCAGGTTGAGTTTTCTTTTATTATTATTAAAATAACAACAAATTTATTAATAAAGTGAGTAATATTTTAATGAGCACCTTCCCGTGTCAGGTACTCTCAAATGAGAGTAGATGAAATACAATAGAATGGTCCCATTACACAGATGAGGAAACTCAGGGGCTCGGGAAATTTAAAATGTGTCAGGGTTATATAGTGGGTATTCGCATAAGCAGGGTTTCACTCCAGCATCTCTAACTCCATGTCCTGGCTTTTCTCCACCCACAGACAGTAGAAGTAGAGGGCGAAAGAAGAACCCTCAGAGGGCTCCTCTTGTGACCTCAGTTAGGCTACTCTCTGTAAAGGGCACATGGTCATTGCAGCTTCTTTTTTAAATGGTATTTTTCCACCCTGGCCAGATAGCTCAGTTGGTTACGGCATCATCCTGATATGCCTGGGTTGCTGCTTCAGTCCCTGGTTAGGGCCCATATGAGAATCAAATAGTAAATGCATAAACAAGTAGGACATAAAGCAATGTTTCTCTCTTACCCTCTCTCCCTCTTTTCCTCCCTCTTTCTAAAATCAATACATTTTTAAAAAACGGTCTTTTTCCCTAATGAGATTACTTAGACCAAATCAGTTTTATGAATCAATATTCCTGAGCAAGGTAGAAATATATACACACATTTACTGTGATAAAAAGCATGAAAGCTGGAAAGTTTATATATTCATATAAGTAAATTGTTTGCTCGGCACTTGGATAATTTAGAATGAATACCATGAACCTCTCCTCCCTCACCTCTCAATACACACACCTTTGGGGTGGAGGGAGAATGCTGAGCGTGTTATGGTAGATAAAAGGTGTCCCCATTCAATATCTGAAACTCAGGTTATTCAAAGAAAAGAATAAACATAATTTGCGATAAGTAGCCCCAACTACTTCCTCCATGTTTTTAATGGTAATATTGAGATCAATGTTGAGATGGAGAATAAAAACCATAGCTTTTTGTCCACTGTGTGCCACTCTTATCAATAAAACTGATGTTTTTATTTAATTTACAAAACATAGCTTTTTGTGTAAATTCCAGATTGATAGGGAAGTTCTTTGGTTTTAATAATTTCTACAGTAAGTTTTCTTCTCTGTGTTTGGATTGACTTCTTTTGTCAGTGTTTAGGCTATTTTTCCATTGAAGATAGCATTCTGCCCCCCTGCTGCTGTCAGCGGTTCAAGCATGCAGCTTTTGTTGCACTGCGGCGTAAATTCCTAGTGACTGACAGCCAATAAACACAAGATGAAACTTGAATGGCACTATCTCAGAAATCGACTTAAGCCATACAGCTATCTGTCTGTAGCAATATATCCATTTCGAACACACGAAGAATAGGAAATTGTGGCTCCGTGTGTGTGCGTGTGTGTGGATGTCTTTCTTTTCCTTTGAAATCCAAGGAGAAAACTACCAATTTGTCCTGGATCACCAAAACAGTGATAGGGATTTCTAAACAGAGTCAACAATACAAATACACAATTAATTATCCCTGAATTTGAAATCCAGTAGTTTGCATCATGCCTATTTTATACCCGTTGTAATTTTCCCATTTGCATACAGATACTATAGCAACATAAAAAAAGGAATGCATAACTGTAATTAAAAAGCAAGCACTCAGGAAGGATAAGACACAAAGAATTAATTGGGATTACACCTCTTCTTTTTGCATTGGTGCGAAGCTTGGTGATCTGAATTGTCTTCAGCAGTGAGCTCAGGACTCCCTCCAACCCCCAAGGCTCCTTAACATTTGTTATTACTTAGCTATTTTATTTGGCAGGCATCCCTTCTATCTCATCTTCTAATGCACTGGCAAAGCTCCTATTGCCAATAGCTGAGAGTCTACTACTGCGGGGGTAAGCTGCATAGCCGAACTTTCTAGCCTCTGCATCCTTATAAATAATGCATCTGGTTTCCTGTAACTACATGCACCCTTAGACTTTGGTAGACATGTCTTTGTTAGTCAGGGAAAAAAGAGCTGGTAGATGAATGGTTGGGGAAATAGTTGTAGGCAGTTATTATCACTGATTAGAACCTGACTCCATCATATATGCATTAATCACTGGGTTAATGCTAATGGAATGCTTATGATATTTATAGTAGACATAAACAAGATATATGAAAACAATGTCTTTACTGACTAAACTGTATGCTTAATTCAACATGGAAAATGCTTGTAATGTTAACCTAGGACCTTTAGAAACTTTATTGCCCATAATTAGATCTAATTTATTCTTTGTTGTTTTTTTTAATGTCTCTTAGTTTGCACAGAATTCATTGACTTTTTGGGTGTGTGTACACTTGTCCTTAGAACAATAACAGGATATTGGTTAAAGATAACACCTCATGCCCCAGGTAGATTGATGGCCTAACCCATTATTAGATTTGAAATAAGAAGGAAATTGCCACATTAGCAAGTGAAATTTGTTTTAGTAGTGTCCTTTAAAATGGACCTTCAGACAATGTTAATATAAAATAAAAACATTGCACTCCCATGTGCATCCTTTGAACATGCCGCTTTGAACATGCCATAGTCACAGTATGACAGTGTTCGGCATCAAAATTATGTTGTAAGGATAAAAAACTCAAATTGATTTAGATGTTGAATGAGAAGCAGGTTAGTCTAGAGCCTTGTGTACTTTCACCAAATTTAATCAAAAGAAGGAAAACTCACGTTTCTAGCTAGGTAAATGATGTTAATCCTGATCATTTTATTATGGATTTCTTTAATCACTATCAGTTCTAATTTGAACAGCTTACATATTTATGAAGATGATGGCATATACTTTTAATTGTAAAATTTTAACTGGTCATCTTTAGCTTTGCCATATCAGTGATTTTGCAGAACCAAGTAGTTACCAGAACTGCCAAATGGTTAACACTTATTTCTTTGAATCATGTTGAACTCCCTCATTGATTAAACTAGTTTCTGTTGTAAGCAACCAATTTTTAAATCAAATCATCAGCTCTATATCTGTGTGTATGTAATATAATTTTTTCTCTTAGATTTTGACTACAATATTTCTTCTATTTTAAAAAGTCAGAATTTCTATGAAATTAAAACATTTCCTTAACAATTCAGGAAATTTAGCTAGCGTTTCTTTAAAACTGTGCATTGGCATCACTAATAAATAAGTCTCCAATTCACCTAAAAGGTAATACTGAAATGCATTAGTATTTTCTTTGATTCATTTATTTTAATCGTCCCATCAAAAACAATCAAACCAATAACTTTTTAAGACAATAAACTCACCACCAAATTACTATTCCAGCCTACTCTGTTTTGGTGAGTTTTGTTTTGATGGTTACTGGGGCTGGAAATAGGTGGAATTTGTTTTTATGCCTTTAATTGTCCACTCTTCCAGAGATCTCTTTACTAGGCATGGTCCCTCTGGAACTGAATCTCTGCATTCTTCCCCTACTGTAGTCAAAACAAAACACTACCAGAAGAAAACATTTTCATAAGTGGGTCCTGAGTAAGGGAGAAACTTAGACATGCATAGACAATAAACAGTATTTCCTGACAGGCTTATTTTCTTTAAAATCCACAGTATGTCTACCATACAAATAAAATTCATTATAGGACTGTAGACTCTCACTTCTAAAGAATTTATATTTATGGCAGACTGGCATTAGGAAAACTGAGTCCTCCATCAGAACGTATAACCACAGAAGCAGGGACTCATTGTAGTATCTTTCCCTCCTTTTCTCTGCCTTACATAAAGCCTGGAACTTACTGAATAAGTATTGAATGAATGAATGAGTGGATGAATGAAGTTACCAAAGGCAACAGGGACAAGATTAAACTAGAATGTACCTGAACAAATGAGAAAAGCCACAAGTTTTAAAAACTGTATGGGAAACTCTGTGGCAGAGAGGTGTTAATTAACTAATGGCCGAACATCTTCACTTTACTAGGCATAATTTTTACATGCTGTAACTGCACAGTGTTCTCAAATATTGATTTAACTTATTTAAAAAAATTGAAGAAGAGCCCTGGCCGGTGTAACTCCATCAGTTGATGTGTGATCCCAAAGCCAAAGGGTTGCAGGTTTGATTCCTGTCGGGGCACATACCTAGGTTGCAGGTTCGATCCTCCGTCTGGGCACATATGATCCCTGGTCCAGGTGCATGTGGGGAGGCAACCAGTTGATGTTTCTCTCTCATATTAATGCTTCTGTCTTTCCTTTCCTCTCTCTCTAAAAGCAATGAAAAGAAAATGTCCACAGGTGAGGAATAAAAATAAATTGGAGAGATTAAATTCTCCCACTCAGCTCTGGGTTTATGGCATGTCCTTTTCCTTCATCTTGTTCATATTGCAAGAAATATGCAGCAGAAGGCATCATACTAGGTAGTAAATTAAAGTTTGGTCCATATACTCACTGTCAACATCATTTGAATGGGCTGGGTTTTATCATAGGCAGAGGTAAGCCATGCAGCATGATGAAGTAAGCCACGTAATGCCGCAGATTAAATTCTGGTGTCGCAAGAAGGTGCCCCAATAGGAGAAGTACATGTTCCCAAACTGGAAATTGTGTTATGTGTGTGAGCATATGCATTGTCATAATCGTAACTGTTCTTGTCCTGTTCTTCCTCTCTCCCCCTGCTGGTCTTGCTTGAGTCCAAGTACCAGAGAGCTCCAAAGAAAAATTCTTTCTTTCTTTTTTTTTTTTTTAACTTTTATTGATTTTATTGGGATGGCATTGTTTAATAAAATTATATAAGTTTCTGTAACACATCATCTGTATATTGTCTTTGCCACCCAGAACCAAGTCTCCCTTCTGTCACCGTTTATCACCCCTTCCCCTCCTCTTTCCTGTCTCTTAGGTTCCTGATGACCTTTTTTCTTTTTAAAGACTTCCACTGATACACTTTCAAAATATGACTTTCAAGAGGAGAAACAAGGATCCTGACAGTGAGGATTATAAAGAAGGAGAGACTGAGAGAGATATTCTACTTGCCACAGTGTCTGACCTGCTCAGATTTTCGCAGTCAGCCCTCTCTTCCATTTTCCAAGGTGACTCAGACCTTGCCACTCTCGAAACTCGAGGCAGGCCTTTACTCTCAGCAGATCCCCTCTCTTGCTATGTCAGAGAAAAAAAGAGACTATGGGATAGAACTTCTTTTACCTTCCTGCTACCAGACCTGTTAATCGAAGCCCCGGCACAATGTCTGGGAGATAAGTAGCTACTTAGGAAACAGGTTTTGGATGCATGGTGGGCGGAGAGCTAGATAAATGAACATATATCTTGGGTGTTTGGAAATGGTAGCTGTTTTATTATATACAATACAGTGACCTTAAATATGAAATCTACCACTTTGGAGAAGCAGGTCCTCGTTAGCTTTTCTATTCTTTCCTTGCTAGAATGTGAGATGCAGTTAGTTGAAGTGCAGAGCAGCGAATTTCCAAATCACTTGCTGCAATGTTGGCTGAATTTCAGTAATATCATTTCATTTGGAATTGGACAACTTAAGCATTTAGTCTTGATTTTTTGCACAACTTACTTATCACTAAAAAATAATCATTTTGTACCTATTGGACAGCCATAGGTCATTTTAAAACCACCTGAGCCCAGGAGTACAGCTAGCACTGAGCCTAAATGCCTAAAATTGTGAAACTTTCTCATTGTACTTTTATAGCTTTTAAAAATTATTTATCTATTTTTATATTGAATCTATCGGGGTGGCATTGGTTAATAAATTATGTAGATGTCAGGTATGTAATTCTGTAACACAGCATCTGCGTGATGTGTGTTCACCACCCCAAGTCAGGTCTCCTTCCAATCCTTGTATTCCCCCTGCACCCCCTTCTCCCTCCCACACCCCTTTTCCCTCTGCTAATCACTGTGCTGTTGTCCATGTCCATGAGATTTTTTCCTTTGCTTAATCCTGTCACTATTTCACCCAGCCCTCAACCCGCTTCCCCTCTGACCGTTGTCAGTCTATTCTCTGTAACTATGAGTCTGTTTCATTTTGTTAGTTTATTTTGTTCATTAGTTTCAACATATAACTGCAATCATATGGTACTTATCTTTTCCTGGCTGGCTTATTTCACTTAGCATAATAACTGTCCAGGTCCATCCATGCTGTCACAAAAGGTAAGGTTTCCTTTTTACGGCCAAGTAATATTCCAAAGTGTAAATGTACCACCGCTTTTTTATCCATTTGTATGGACACTTGGGCTGTTTCCCAATCATGCCTATTATAAATAATGCTATAATGAATGTAGAGGTGCATATATTCTTTTCAACTGGTGTTTCAGGTTTCTTTAGATAAATTCCCAGAAGTGGAATCACCGGGTCACCAGGCAGTTCCATTTTTAATTTTTTGAGGTATCTCTATACTGCTTTCCACAGTGGCTGCATCAGTCTGCATTCCCACCAATGGCGTGCAAGGGTTCCCTTTTCTCCACATTCTCACCAAATTTTAGAATATCCCTGCTACTCTTCAACCACCAAATGCTTTGGTACCTTAGAAAACTGCATAAGTAGTAGTATTGATCTCAGTAGATTCTTTGGCGTTAAGAGTGTGAATGCTGAGCCGTAATTTAACTTTTGATATGCACTTCAAACTTTTTCCTTGGAATCTTTTTGTGGGTGAAAGGGAAGAATGAGGGTGTCCTTTTGGATGATTTTGATGTCATTCAGTACAGACCAAGTTATGAACATATGGAAGCCCTAGAAGGAAAGATTGGGCTGAATTCAGGTCTTTAATCTGAGGTTAGGGGGACTTAACCTGAAAATGGGGTCTGACCTCTAGTGAGAGAGTCATGGCAAAGCCTCAAGGACAAATTTTTGAGAAACACCTCAGAAGATTGACTTTCA
>PVKM010025756.1:0-13010 GCA_004027735.1 Carollia perspicillata | reverse complement strand
TTTCTGCTCATAGTGAGTTTACAGAATAGGTGGACAGACAAGACATCTCTGTAGTATAGTGAAAGTAAAATTTAAGAGAGAATGAAGGTCAAAGTCCCAGGGCTTTCCCAGGACACGTGTGGTTAATTTGTGTATAAGGAGGAGTGCTGACCTTTTATGAACTAAGAGCAAGCAAAGCTAACTGGCCTGAGATGTATTGGAGGAGATAGTCATCAACCTCCTACCAAATGCTACCAAAGGATTGGTAGCATTTTGATAAGTGGAGGTGGTCGGAATGACATTCACATGTGGATATAAAATTTTTATGTGGACATAGTGTTAAGACTATTCTAGAGAAAAGCAAGCATGCCACCTTGGCCCAAACGGAGTGTTGTAGAGAACTCAAAGATAAAGCTGGAGCAGAAAGTTAGTGATAGACTCCGGAGGGCACTGAGGCCCAGGAGAAGCAATGCAAACGTACTTTGCAGGCAGCCAAGCACTGCTGGAGGCTTTTAGTGAGTGAGTGCCAGGATGCAGTTGCTCACATTCCAGAACGCCATAGGAATGGGATGGCGGTAGGCGGATTTTGTGTGTCTGGCTTCTTCAGTTAGCATAGTGCATGTGGGCTTCCTGCACGTGGTTTCGTCTGTTTCCTTGCTTCATCTGCATTGGCAGCAGCATTCCATTCTGTGCATGTACCACGGTTCAGCCTTGTGCCTGCCGATGACTTTTGGGTTATTATCAGTTTTTGGCCATTATGAACAGAGCTGCTGTAAACTTTTACACGTGGGTTTTCTGTAGACATGCTTTCATTTGTCTTGAGTACATACTTAGGATTGCTGGGTTGTATCTTAAGTGCATGGTTACTTTATTTTAAAAATGCCAAATTCTTTTTCAAAATGGCTGTACCATCTTCTAGCCCTACTGGCAACATGTGGGACGGAGATGCAGTCATTCCGCATTCTCACCAACACTGGACGTGGTCATTTTTAAAGCCCTCTGAAATGTAGTGATGCCTCATTGTGGGTTGAATTGGCGTTTCTCTGGTGATTAATGATGCTGAGCATTTTTTCATGTGCTTATTTGCCATCCATATATCTTCTAGGATGGTGTGTCTGTTTGAATCTTTTACCCATTTTTTAAAAGAATGTGTTTATTGACATGTAAAAAATATAACTGTTCATTATGTATTTGAAGAATGCTGAAAGGTACCAGTAAGAAAGTAAACCACCTTAAATAGAAGCACCGGAAATAACCATTTTAATATGGAGTTAATATGCAAAAGAAGGACAGGTGGATGGATGGTGATGAGTAGATTGATGACTGGATGGATGATTAGAAAATATATGTAAATGAGATATTACATCTGCTGATTTTTAAAATTGGGATATAGTTCATCACACATACCATGAAGTTCACAGTTCCAAGTGTACAAATAAGTGGTATTTAGCGTAGTCACCATGTTGTAAACACATCACCACACTCCTACTTTTTGGGTGTTTCCCTGCCGCTCATTGGCGGCCAGGCTTCGTTGCATGCGCTCCCAGCCCCAGTCGAGAGCTAGTGGGCTTTCTCTCTCTGTGGAGTTGCCTCTTTCAGCAACATTTTACATGAATGAATTTGCGCGGCATGTGGCCTTTTGTGTCTGTCTTCTTGCACTTGGTATCATGTTTTCAAGGTTCACATATTGTAGCATGTGTTGGTAATCCATTCCTTTTTATGGCCGAGTAATATTTCCTGTAAGAATATATTACATTTTGTTCATCAATTCCCCTCCCAACTGATCCAACTGATGGATATTTGGATTGACTCTATCATTTGGCTGTTATAAATAATTCTGCTATAAACATTTGTGTACATGTTTTTGAGTGGATGTATGTTTTCAGTTCTCTTGGGTTTAAGTACCTAGGAGTGAAATTGTTTGTACCTATTCTTAAAATTAAGTTGTTCATTTCCTCGTTATGGGCCCTTGAGATATACAAAGTTTTAAAGGTTGAGTTTACAGGTATGTGTGTCTCTTAGGTCATGCAACTTCAGGATAGTTCTATGTTTTAATTTTAATGTAGATTTAATGAGTGGTTTATAAAAGCTTGATTATCCAGTATCTTCCAAAAATAGTATGAAGGCAAATTAAAGAACCAATTTGTATTGATCTGACTTGTTTAAAACATATAAAGTAAGCCCTTTCAATTACTTTTGTTTTTACCTTAAATGTTTCTTCAGAATTGACTTGGTCTCGAATGCATTTAACACTTCTTGTGCACGTATTTGTTAGTGTCGCCTTTTGAGTGTCGGGCATTATACCAAGGTATTGAAATAAAGCATATGGGGAATGACTTAACGTACAATGAATTATAAAATGCGGTCATAATTATTTTACAACATGGATGTTATTTTTGTTAGTAGTTGTGTGTCTCTCTCCCCTTCTCACAACTGACAGTACCTCTCCATTAAGGATCACTCGAGACGTGCGTATCAGTAAACCTCCCAGTTACACTAGGTACTTAAATGAAGGCTCCTTGGAGGCTGTCTGCTCACTTTTTCTTTAGGGTGTGCGTGATGTGGCCTGTTGCACTGTGAGTAACGGAGGCGCAACCACCCTGTCATTCCTTGCAGCGTTGCTGACAGACAGAGCGCCTTGGAGGCCGAGCTGAGGACAGTGCAGGCCTCTCGCAAGGACCTGGAGAGCTTCCTGAAGTGGCTGCAGGAAGCAGAAACCACCGTGAACGTGCTGGCGGATGCCTCTCAGCGGGAGAATGCCCTTCAGGACACGGTCTTGGCCAAGGAGCTCACACAGCAGATGCAGGCAAGTGCATGGAAAAATGTGACCCAGAGTCACTAACCATGAACATTTATTACCTTTAAAAGGTGAGGTTGACACTTTATTCTGTTATGAAATCCATGCTTTCCTGTGAATAATTGGTTTCTGAAAATAATATCTATAAAATACATTTACTTAATAATTGCAGAAAAGCACTTTGTTTTATGGAAGTAATAATTGTTTATTTAGACTTCTAGGCTCATATCTTTCTGTTTTCTGTCATGTTAAGTCCTATTACAGTTAGCCTTACTGAATCTTACATTATAAGAACATTTCCTCTTAATACGAAGTTGTTTCTTTCTCCATTTATTATAAATACTTAATCTAAAAGCTGTAGAGGCCCTATGGTTTAGTTTATCGCGAAGAGCATTGGGTTGGAAGGTATTACTTTTATGCCTTTAGCTTGATAAATATGATATATTCGGTCTGAAGTTCAAGTTTTCCTTCTACAGAAAATGCGATCACATGAAATCGTTCCTTTAAAAAACGTATGAGGGGTCTTATAAAGCACGTCCTCATCCTCTTTCTGTCCCCAACGAAGCACAACTGGGTCGGTGTCCTTGAGCTTCCATTTTCTGTGCGTGCAGTGATCTGCTCTTGCCAGTCATAGGCCTTCTCGCTTAGAACTTGGTTTAAAATCTGTTTTGGTGGAACAGTCTCCTTGCTATTATTTTATATTTTAATCTGGTGGCAAGGGGGAGGAGTCATTAGAGAATATTAAGCAAGAGAGGGATGCAACGGGATCTGTATTTCATAGGAATCTAGCTGACGGTGTTGGGAGGAATGGGTGTGAACGGGGCAAGACTATGCAGAGCAGCCTGTTAGGAGATGACCGAAGCCAGCTGGTCAGAGGTAAGGGCCCGGCATGCGGCAGTGGCAGGGGGCGTAGATCTAAGAGTCGAGAGTGTGGGTCCACTGAGGGAAGGGAGGGAGTGGAGACAAAGAAGAATGCCAGGTGGTTTGGGAGCCTGACACTGGGAATAGAGGGAAAGACAATGTCGGAGCAGCAGTGCAAGTTAGTGGGGTGTGTGGTGGGAGGGGACCGTTCACTTTGGCCATGTCGAAATGAGCATTGAATGGCATTCAGGAGGAGACGCCTGGTATGCGGTTGCCACTGTGGATCTGTGCTCGGATGAGAGACTTTGGCCAAAGATGCAGAAACTTTTTGTTGTTGTTTTTGAATGAAAGTCTATTACTGACGGTTCAGTTTATCCATGAATTCAAATGTATTTATTCCTGATTTTCATGCTCCCATTCTAATATATTATCATTTTCATTATTAACTTTTTAAATGTAGGTTTACCTTTTAGCAGTACCAGTGAGTTGGAAGGCTCTGGTTAAAATTCTGCTGCCCTGCCGCTTTTCCCAGGTGGTGTTGGAACAGGTGGCCGTTTTTGCTCTCTAACAATAGGTGCTTTGGGCTCCTTATAGTTTCATCTCCTGTATTTTCTTCCAGCCTACTTTTTGTCCTCTTATTCTATAGGTTCAGATTTTGGTTGTTTAGATTGTTCCAAATCTACCCCTGTCCCCCCATACCTGGTATAGTGTTGGGGTGGTGGGGGCATTCCCGTGTCTTGGACTGTCTCCTGCTGGTTTAGAGGGAGGAGTGACAACTTCATACGTTTTGACAACAGTTTTGTTGACATATAATTCATATGCAATACAGTTCATCCTTTTTAAAAGTATAATGTAATCCTTTTTAGTGTATTCACAGCTGTACAACCATCATTGCAATCAAATTAGAACATTCTCATCACCTCTGAAAGAAACCCTGTATGTACCTGGGCACTCGGCTGTCCATCTCCCATTTGTACCTCTCTAACCCCCCACCCCTAGACAATCACTAAGGTACTTTCTGTTTCTGTCTATTTGCTCAATAACTTAATATTTTTAACTGTTTCAGCACTTCACTGCCTCTTCCGATTTTGCCTCTGTGTAGCTATTTTGACATCGTTCGCCTGTCCAGAAGGAGGCAGTGTAGGTTCTCAGTATAGACCTGCCGGGGGAAAACCAGCACACAGGCAGAAGCCCACAAAAACACTGTCTGATAACCATATCTCTGTGAGACCCAGGCGAGTCCTTTAGATCATGCTGAAATCCAGGACTGAGAAGGCAGAGGAAGTAAAACAAGAGCAGCACACGCTTTAAAATATGGTGTTTCTTTTAAAGAATCATGACACCAGTAGAAAAAGGTGAAAATGCGGCACCCCCGGGGCTGCTAGTTTGAGCAGGACACTGGTAATGAGAACTGTCTGGGCTCTATTTTTGGCTGTGCCCTTTGACTCTGTCATTTAATCATCCCGGTTATTTTGCTGATTTGCTAATAGGGTTTTACCCCACTGGATATTTATAGTGGTGTTCGAGCTGTACATGCCTATAAAACTAAAAAATTCTGTACTTGGTTTTTACATCATATAATCATGCCTTATATTTCTTACTCATTAAATTAAAACAGCTTTATGACAGATAAAATGAGATCATGAAATGCTGTCTACGGGGCAATGTGGGAATTTAGAAGGTTCAGTAGTCAATTACAGACTTTTTCTGTTTTATTAACCTGGCTGTTCAATTAGAAGAGTCCTAACCTAACATTAGAATTTGATTTCGAATTGCTTTTGTCCTAGACAGCTTCTGGGAGCCCATGGGCAAAGCTGCTTTTAGGGCGTCAGGTAAAGCCACATACCCCCTGCAGGTATTTTTGTTTTGCTTTGTTTTGTTTTAGGCGATCTTGTTCGGAGACCTGTCTGGAGGTGATTTATTGGCACTTAACGGACGAGCTGATAACATTAGAGTCAGGTACCCTCGTCTCTTCTCAAGATTTATAGCAGGGTCTGTTCACTCCTTGCACGGAGCTCTGCCAGAGCTGCATTTGCTCAGTACTGAACGCATCCCTCTTTACAGCGAGAGAGTGAATGCTACTTGATCTCTTAATGTAAACCTGCTAGGAGGCATGCACCGTGGTGGTGAAGTGTTGCATCTCTGTTCCCGGGGGATGTCTGCTTTGTATCTGCAGCTTTAATGTTTCACTTAATATCCTTTTTGGCTACTGAGCGCGCTCCTCTCCAGCAGCAGTCAGCGTCTGGCTGCTCAACTTGTTTCGCTCCCTGGCCATGCCGGGCTGAGCAAGTACTGGCTGTGAGCTTCTGCCGGGGGGCTTTCTGGGTGGCGTTTGCATACGGTTTTTTTTTAAATTGAGAAGAAGTTCAAAGGATACCAGCCTCCTTCTGCCAGGAACCTGAGCCCCGTATCTTTCAAATGCATTCCTGGAAACGAGCATGCTCAGAGAACTGGCAAATCATTGTCCAGTGACCAGGAGGAAATGATCATTGCTCTTCATTTATAATGCAAATTCTGAGGTGTCTCCAGAAGTGTGGTAAACTTAAAATGATGGCTGTGGTGAGAACGTCGCTGCAGAAAGTTGTGTTTTTGTTACATCGTTTGCAAAGGATGGCAGTTTCTTCTCCTCGGTATCAGAAGCTCTGTAAGGTAACTAACTAGTGACTGAAAATAAGGCTCTGGGCGTCTGACAATTCTACTGTTTCTCAGGCTGTAACTAATCTTTGAGGGTTCTTATCAGGGAAGGGTTCCTTTTCCTAGCGACTGGTTGTGAAAGCTGTTAGAGTGAATTGCCGAGTGGATTTTGTTTAAGAATCAGAAACAAGTACTGTTTTGTGCTCATTTTCTTTTGCAACTATCAAAATCTTGTTTTCTGAGAAGGGCTAGTGAACTGTTAAGGAAGATACAGCAAAACTACGTTGACTAAGACCTGTTACCTCTGGGATACTTTGCAGTGCCTTAATATCGAAGGGCACGTTAGCCTTATGGAAATTTCAGTACATTTAAATGAAGAGTTTAAAGCAGTCTTTCAGTAGCTTACCTAAAAATGGTCCATTTCTTTATAGCTGATAGTTTTTTTCAATTTGAAGATTACAGCACATCTTGAAAACTATTAGACTTACTCTTGTACAGTATCCCTTTATTCGTGAATCTTCATATATTACAGTTTAATTTGAAGAACTTCATTTTATTTGCACAGGTGGGTGAGTGCACTTGCAGGAGGCACCTTGTGTGACAGCTGCGAATTTGAAACCCCACCTAACCCTAAACCACTGAGGGAGCTCCTGTGTGTTTGAAAGTTGGCCATTATAGTTTTGATCCTAGTTTTGTTTATTTAAGCTGTGTTACACTATCTCATTACTTCTGTTAAAACTTAGGGCGATTTGATATGAAAGGAAGGAATTTAAACAGGAATGTTAAAGCAATGTATAGTGTACCTCAGTACAGTATTCTTCCTTCATATCATGTTCTCATACCATTTCCACGAATGTAGCTTATCATCCTCGTAGCTGCCCAAACTCATTTGTAACTGGAGCAGCTGTCTTTAGGACAATATGTTGTTCGTGATGATATAAGATATGACATGTCCAAGCCCTCAACTTTGCTAATTGTATGGCAGTAAATTGGGGGTGGGAGAGGGAGGCAGTATTCTATTACTTTTATCATATCAGATTTTTATTTCTTACACTTTGGCCAATTAAATGTATTTCCATCTGAAAACTTTTTTTTTTTTGAAAAGTTTTAGGAGACAGATTTAGGTAGTGAGGTATTTGTAGGAATACTTAGAAGTATTTCATTTGCATGAGAAGCTAATTAAAACTTAACATGGCTTAATAATTCAGATGTAAAAATTTGTTGGTTAATTATTTCAATGTGTTGTGTTTTAGTCCACTTCAGAGAATACATTTATTCTGGTAAAACATTTATGTATTACTTGAACAGGTAGTTTTGATAACAGAGAAAAAAGTTCACTTGCTAATGAGCATGTTTCTTTTAAACTACAAATATGAATATGTAAAGTATTCTTTTTTATTAGATGGGTCATTTTTAAAATTCATTTGTATGCATACTTTCACAAAATCAAGTATTTTTTCCTCAAGTCATATGACCAAAGTATTAAGTTAGTAGGAGGTATGAAGCAGCAGAAGTTCAAATACTAGACAAAGTTGCTTCATTCGTTTCATAATTATACCAAAAATAAACAGAAGTTCAGTTACTGGAGGCATTTGGTGAGTTTTCACCAGAAATACTTTTTGGGCAGACCTCTTGAGATTTACAGTTTCCTAAAGAACCCATTAAAATGGAAATATTTAGAAAAATGGTACTTTTCTCCTTTAGAAAATTAAAATTTGCAGTTGAAATGGTATCTTCCACATTTCACAGATACAAAATTAACATCTGCCCAGATAATGAAATGAGCAATATACAATTCCAGTGCTTTCCAGCAGGTGTCAATATAAGGCAATGATACATGAAATTTTGTCTTCAAGAACTGGAAATCCAGAATAGGAAGTGGCGCAGTTACTGTGAAATAAATCAGCTAGTGATAGATATAACTTATTTGCTTGGTTATATTTTGAAAACTGATCTCAGTTATTGGCTATGCTAACACATATGATATAAACAGAAGTGGCAGAATTAAATATTAATGAACAGTTGTCATCTCAAACATTGACACAGGCATCTCTGTACCAACTACAGATAGTTAACTGTATCACTTGAAGGTTTAAATAAGTTTGGTATTTATTTGCTTTAAGACAATAGCAGTTCCCTTATTGTAAATGCTGTGATCACCTCATCTCTACCTGTACCTTCTACATTCTCTAAATTTAGTTTCTTAGAAAGGAAGTGCTGTAAGTTTCAGTGTTTCTCCATAAAAATATAGATGCAGTATTGTAAACACGTTACAGACTGACATAAGTATGAAAATATGTTGCATAATCTGAGGGAGACAGGAGTATTTAAAATTTATATTGCTTTTTAATCCCCCCTTTTTTCCTTTTTTTGGGATCTCTTGTTTTACCTATTCTATGGAAAATCTGTCTTTAAAAAAAATTTATTGGGAAATACTGTCTTTTATCACCCTTTTTCCTCTGTGGTATCTTGTCTTTCTTTGCTTATTTTCATAACTTTCTTGAGTGTCAGAAAATAGTTTGTGTTGAATATTCTCAACTGAGAATTTGTGTTGAACATTCTCATTTTGTGTTTTTTTTCCCCTTGTATATTTTGAAAAGGGGGGCAGAAGGAAGAGAGGTACTTGGAATTCACAGCTCTCAGAGTTAAAATATGCTGTCCCTTCTCTCACCCTATTCACACATTCACTCGTCTTTTTTGCTTTAGAAAATATTTCTTCCTGGTCATACAGCCCATAAAATTTGGTCAGGAAACAGAAACATAAGTGCTGCTTTCTTGGTGATATAATTAGCAACATTGAAATTGCCCTGATGACCTAAAATCACCTTATGTCAAGTGATAATTTTTCCAGATGTGGTTTTGAGTGTGTAGCTCCTTTAAAATATTAATGAGTATAAACATATTTTTTAAATACATCACAATGAATAATTTAAAAAGTTAAAATGGATTTAAATTCATTTTTGATTGTCATCTGATTATTTTGAGATATTTTATCATTAAACCTTGAGATTAAAAACTGATTGAATTATGTTGAATCAGAAGGAATTTAGTAAGTCCTAATTTCTTCTTTAGTGCCAGTTTTCATAAAACATTATTCATTGAGGACACGGTAAAAAACAGCTTTTTGTAGAGTAGATTGAGATACGAACCACTATAGAAAAATGAGAAAAATATAAAGTTAATGTTCTAACTTGAATTTCTCATGATTGAAGCCTTTACAAACTTTAATTTAGGTAATACAGCTTTTATTTGCCTACCTGTATATGGAAATGACTTTAGTTTACGTGGCTTTAATTGTTGCCAGACTTTTTTGATCATGTAGTCCTATCAGTAAAACAATTTTAAATATCTATCTGCCTATCTATTTAGAAATTATACACACACGACATGGTAAAAATCACATATTACATATCAGTAGAGTGTAGTTTTGTTCTCACTTTCTACTGGTCTCTTCCCGCTCCCCAGACAGCTGGCGGTCTTGTTCTCTCTGTGTGGAGCACGTGCAGTTTTGGTGACTGCCCATCCCCACTTACAGTGAACGTGCTGATCCCAGTGGTGCCAGAAAAGCCGTGTCTTCCGTGGGATCAGCCGAGCGCCTCTGAGTGCTCCGTGGCAAACGGGAGCAGGCCAGGGGCTTCCACCCAGCAAGTCCGGGGTGACGGGCGATGTCTACAAGAGGCTTGCTGTGCATGGGCGAGCATGCGTGTGTGTGGCATGTGTTCATGTGTGTAGATTCTCACATGTAGACAGTAGGTGGTATGTAGAGGTTTATAGGGTCAAGGGGGAGCCGTGTATGGCCACAGTGGCCCAGAGTCTCTGAACAGATTTTCAAGTTCATCGATGGAGTAAGTTCACACATCATTTTCATCTACACGCATGAGTCTCCTTTAATTAGAGGTAGTTAGGGCCAAGTATGTGTTTTTAAAGACAACACAGAATGCAGTGGTGTATTTTCAAATTTACACCTCATATCGAAAATTTTTATTTTTTATTCCACCACCTTTTTTCCCCAGATTAAAAACGACCCTATCCTTAAATAATTAAATCCTAACATGTTCTAGGGTGATGGGGCTTTTTGTCGTGATCTGAATGTTGAGATGTACCCATTTTAAGGTCAACTCTCACATTCCTCCCGCAATCGAATCGCACTGGTACTGTTGGAACCACAGAAAAAGTCCGAATCACGGTCTCCAGCCTGGAGGTAGAACTCTAGCTGATCATATAGGAGCATGGTCGCTTCTTGGTTTTATGAGAAATTCTTGTTGCAGTTAGTTCAGAAAGTTTCTTAAAGGTTGAGCCATTTAGTAGAAGAATGCCCGATGTGGAAGGATGTGCCTGCATCCCACCTGTCACCCGGATGCCCTGGGCCTGTTGCGTCTGCGCCGTCAGGGCACCTGGGCGAGCGGCTTCCCTGGCCCTCCCCCTACCTCCGTGCTCCCTCAGGGGGTCGAGTGGGCAGAGCAAAGTGAGGGAGTCATGAGAGACGGCGCCTGCGTCCCTGCTTGTCATCAGGCGCATCGGCCCCTCGTTGGTGCTTTCGCTTCCCTCAGTTACCCACGGTCAACCGTGGTCTGAACATATTAAACGGAAACTTCCAGAAGTAAACAGTTTATCAGTTTTAAATTTTGCTCCATTCTTAGTAGCGTGAGGTGCCCTTGTGCCTTCCAGCTGTGCCCTGCCCGGGCCCAGAATCTTCCCCGTCCAGTGCACCCATGCTGTGTGGGCAGAGTGATACCTTGAGAGAGAGACCACTTTCGCACGCCTTTTAGTATAGTGCATGGTTACAGTTGTTCTGTTTTGTTACTCACATGACTTTTATTACACTATGTTGTTATAATGGTTCTATTTTACTGTTAGTTGTTACTGTTAATCTCCAACCGGGCCTGTGTTCAACTTTATCATAGGTTTGTATATGTAGGGAAAGAACGTAGAACACGTAGGGTTCGGCATTGTCTGTGGTTTCAGGTGTCCACTGGGGGCCTTAGAGTGTACCCCCTGCAGGTAAGGGGGGCTGCGGCGTTTCCTTGTGGCTTCCCAAAGCCGCAGTGCTGTTTTAGATGACAACCTGATCTCTAGTTTGCCACACTCGCCAAGCCAGTGCATATTTGAAAATTATTTTTAGAAACCAGTTATCTAATTTACTAACATTTTGTCAATCAGAAAACTCATGCTATCAATGACCTTTAGCTAAAAACAGTGCAATTAGATGTAATACTTTGTCACTCAACTAAAAAAAATTGTTAAAATCACATCACAAGATTGAATTTTAGATTGCCCTTGAGTGGTCAAGAGACCATCATCTGTGTGAGTCTGGACCAGTGTTAGAGGAGCACTGGTGTGGGTGTAGGTGTGGACAAAGATGTCCTTTTTTGTCATTTGATGATTGAGACTAAAATGGTAATGATACGTTTTACCGAGTGGTAAAGCTTATTAAATTTCAAGGGGAAATTTCTAAGTTGAATATATGGCGAGGTTTTAAATGCACAGGCAGTATCCACCCCCTCTTACCAGTGACTATGGATGTTGCCAGCTTCATTTAGTATGCTTGGGGCTTTATTTGTAGCTCTCTAAACTAAGCGGTTAGTAGGACTCCTACCACAGAGACAGAAGAATATAGAAAATTTCATGCTGTGGTAGCAGTCTCAGTTTCACAGAGTTTGTTCACTTCTGGGCCAGGCAAATAAGTCCAAATAACTGAAATTGGAGAGGATGGGAAGTGCACCTGTTGGTTTCTTTTCATTTTTCTTCTTCTAATTTGCTCAGTTCTATGGAATTTCAGATCAGTTTCTAAAACAGCTCACCTATAATAGCAGAACCTTTTCCTGCTTCATAAATAATGGGCTGATATGAAAGTATAGCTTGATAAAGTTTAAGCAAGATTTTGGAAAAACAGCAAATGAAAGAAGACCTTGAACCATTTCACAACACAATATTTTACTTTTAAGATAATTGAAAGAAAAATAGCCAAATACAGCAATAAAATAACCACAAGCATTCATCACTGAAAAAGTCTTGTTACCACTGATACATTTTTCTTTAATTTTTAGAATGTTTTCTCATATACTTCATCATCAGTACATAGAACATTAATGACTGTGTTATTTGTCTTTAAGAGATAGGTAGCAAAGAGCTTGTAATTACTTCCATCGAACAAATGGTGAAACAGGTTTTATAAATTGGCAGGTTAAGGAACATGCCATTAATTTCTCAGCTAGTATGTGGCATAACTTGAACTAAATATAGGTTTTCTGATCCAATGCCTATTTTATACTTAATTTCAGATAGTTTTAGGAATATTTTAACACTGCTAGTTTTATGGGGTGGAGAGGTACTTGTTTCCCCCTAGAAGTTTAATGAAAGTGAAATGAAATACATTGTTTTTAAAACTACCTTGCTGTTTGAGTTCTGGCTACATACTTGGAAAAGAACAAAGATTTTGTTCTAGTTTAAATTTATAAATTGTGTGCTTTGTTAGTGGGCTTATTTTGCAGTTTTGTTAAAAAGATAGATTGGTTCATTTTAATGCAAACTAATATAGTCAGTTCTGGGTTTTGAGTCATAATTTAGTTTGGTTTAAGTCTCCATACCACAAATATTGAATTATGTGTTCACTGAACTTAATTCTCTACACTCAAATGTAGTTGTTTATCATTATATGTAAAAGGGCATAATAGTTCCTTAAAAAATAAATTGAAAAGTCAGTTAACTAATTTGCTAGATTGGGTATTTCCTATTAAGA
>PVKM010025755.1:0-19719 GCA_004027735.1 Carollia perspicillata | reverse complement strand
AGAAGAGCAAGGGATAGAAAATCTATTTGAAAAAGTAATGATGGAAAACTTCCCTAATTTGATGAGAGAAAAAGTCACACAAATCCAGGAAACACAGAGAGTCCCAATCAAGAGGAACCCAAAGAGGCCCTCTCCAAGACACATCATCATTAAAATGGCAAAATTCCAAGACAAAGAGAGAATCTTAAAGGCAGCAAGGGAGAAGAAGGAAGTAACATACAAGGGAACCCCAATAAGGTTAGCTTCTGACTTCTCAATGGAAACACTCCAAGCCAGAAGAGAATGGCAAGATATATTCTAAGTAATGAGAACCAGAGGCCTGCAACCAAGGCTACTTTACCCAGCAAGGTTTTCAATCAAGATAGGAGGCCAAATAAAGAGCTTCCCAGACAAAAGAAGTCTAAAAGAATACACCTCCACCAAACCAACTCTGCAAGAGATGCTAAAGAAACTGCTTTAAGGAAAAGAGAGAGACAGAGAGGAACATAGGTACAGAAATGGCAATGAATAAGTACCTATCCATAATAACCTTAAATGTAAATGGATTGAATGCTCCAATCAAAAGACACAGACTAGCTGAATGGATAAGAAAGCATGACCCACACATATGCTGCCTACACGAGACCCACCTCAGTACAAAAGACCTACACAGACTGAAAGTGAAGGGCTGGAAACAAATTTTCCAAGCAAATGGACAGGGGGGGGGGGGGATCAGAGTAGCAATACACATATTAGACAAAATAGACTTCAAAAAAAAGGCCATAAAGATAGACCCAGAAGATCAGTTCATAATATTCAAGGGAAGACTCCACCAAGAAGACATAAACATTGTAAATACATATGCACCCTACATAGGAGCATCCAAATACATAAAGAAAATCTTGGAGGACTTCAAGAAAGATATTGACAGCAACACAATTATAGTAGGGGACTTTAACACCCCACTCTCAAAAATGGACAGATCTTCCAAACTAAATATCACCAAAGATATTGCAGCATTAAACAATGACCTAGATGAAATGGACTTAACTGATATATACAGAGTCCTGCATCTGAAAGAAGCTAAATACACATTCTTTTCAAATGCACATGAAACATTTTCAAAGATAGACCACATGATAGGATACAAAACAAGCCTCAACAAATTCAAGAAAATTGAAATCATACCAAGCATTTTCTCTGACCACAAGGGACTGAAATTAGAAACCAAACCTGAGGGAAAAAACCCAAAACACTAAAAATCATGGAGATTGAATAGCATGCTATTAAACAATGAATGGGTCAAGAATGAAATTAGGGAAGAAATCAAAAAGTTTCTAGAAACAAATGAAAATGAATTCATGACAACCCAAAACTTATGGGACACAGCAAAGGCAGTCCTGAGAGGGAAGTTCATAGAGATACAGGCCTACCTAAAGAAGACAGAAACATTTCAAATGAACAACCTAACCCTATGCTTACAAAAACTCAAGAAACAACAACAAAAACAGCCCAGAGCTAGTAGAAGGAAAGAAATAACCAAGATTAGAGCAGAAATAAATGACATAGAGACTACAAGCAAAATTCTGAGGATCAATGAATCCAGGAGCTGGTTCTTTAAAAAGATAAACAAAATCGACAAGCCTTTAAGCAAGCTCATCAAGAAAAAAAAGAGAGAGGACCCAAGTAAACACAATCAGAAATGATAAAGGAGAGATTACAACTGATATCACAGAAACACAAAGGATTGTAAGAAATTACTATGAAGAACTATATGCCAAGAAATTTGAAAACCTAGGTGAGATGGATAAATTTCTAGAAAAAATATAATCCTCCAAATGAATGAAGAAGAAGCAGAAAGCCTGGACAAGACTAATAGCTGCTGTTGAAATTGAAGCAGTAATCAAAAAAAAACTACCAACACACAAAATAGCTGGACCAGATGTTTTCACAGGAGAATTCTACAAAGCATTTAAGGAAGAGCTAACCCCTACCCTTCACAGACTATTCTAAAAAACCCAAAATGATAGAAGACTCCCAAACTCTTTTTATGAGGCCAGCATCCTCCTAATCCCAAAATCAGACAAAGACACAACAAAGAAAAAAGACCTCATGCCAATATCATTGATGAACATAGACGCTAAAATCCTCAACAAAATATTGGCAAACCACATCCAGCAATACATTAAAAAGATCATACACCATGACCAGGTGGGATTCATCCCAGGGATGAAAGGATGGTACAATATTCACATATCAATAAACATCACAGAAACAAAAGCAAAGATAAAAGTCATAAGATCATATCAATAGATGCAGAAAGAACATTTGAAAAGGTACAGCACCCATTTATGATAAAAACACTCAGCAAAGTGGGAATAGAGGGATCATTCCTCAACATAATAAAGGCCATATATGAGAGACCTACAGCAAACATCATACTCAATGGGCAAGAACTAAAAATTTTCTGGCAAAGATTAGGAACAAGACAAGGCTGTCACTTTTGCCACTTCTATTCAACACAGTATTTTCAGTCCTAGCCACAGCAATCAGACAAGAAAAGGAAATAAAAGGCATCCAAATTGGAAAAGAGGAAACAAAACTCTTATTGTTTGAAGATGACATAATAGTGTACATAGAAAATTCTATAGATTCTGCCAAAAAACTGCTCAACCTAATAAATGAATTTAGCAAAACAGCAGGATACAAAGTCAAGATCCAGAAGTCAAAGGCATTTTTGTATACCAACAATGAAACAGAAAAAGGAGAAATCAAGAAAAAAATCCCATTCAATATAGCAAAAACAAAAACAAAATACCTAGGAATAAACTTAACCAAGGAGTTAAAAGACCTGTACTCAGAAAACTATACAACACTGAAGAACCAAATTAAGAAAGACACAAACAAATATACACATATACTGTGTTCACGGATTGGAAAAATTAACTCATCAAAATGTCCATACTACCCAAAACAATTTATAGATTCAATGCAATCCCTACTAAAGTACCCATGGCATACTTCACATATATAGAACAAACACTTCAAAAATGTATATGGAACCATAAACAATGCTGAATAGCTGCAGCAATTTTGAGAAAGAAGAGCAAAGTAGGAGGGATCACAATACCTGATACCAAACTGTATTACAAGGCTACTTAATCAACACAACCTGGTACTGGTATAAAAACAGGCACATGGACCAGTGGAACAGAAAAGAGAGCCCATAAATCCACCCAAGTCTCTATGGTCAATTAATATTTGACAAAGTGGGCAGAAGCATAAAATGAAGCAAAGATAGCATCTTCAACAAATGATGTTGGGAGATCTGGACAGCCACATGCAAAAAAATGTGACTCAAGCACCTACTTACACCATACACAAAAATAAATGCAAGGTGGATAAAAGATTTAAATATAAGTGACACCATTAAAGTCATAGAGGAGAACATAGGCAGAAAAATCTCAGATATTTCACATAACAATATTTTCACTTATATTCCTGTACAGCAGGGGACATAAAGTAAAGAATAAACAAAGGAGACTTAATCAAAATAAAAAGCTTCTGCACAGCTAAAGAAAACAGCATTAAAATGAAAAGAGGACCAACCATGTGGGAAAACATATTTGCCAATGATATCTCAGACAAGGGTTTGATCTCCAAAATATATAAAGAACTCACATGACTCCACTCTAAGAAGACAAGCAACCCAATTAAAAAATGGGTAAAGACTTCAACAGACACTTCTCCAAGGAGGACATACAGAGGGTCCAGAGACATGAAAGGATGCTCAGTATTGCTAGCCATCAGAGATGTAAATTCACAATGAGATACCACTTCACACCCATCGGAATGGCCATCATAAACAAAGCAAAGAACAACAAATGTTGGAGAGGGTATTGAGAAAAGAGAACCCTAGTGCACTATTGGTGGGTTTGCAGACTGGTGCAACGACTACGGAAAACAGTATGGAAGTTCCACAGAGAACTAAAAATGGAACTGCCTTTTGACCCAGCAATTGCACTGCTAGGATTACATCCTAAGAACCCTGAAACACCAATCGAAAAGAACCTATGCACCCCAATGTTCATAGCAGCACAATTTACAATAGGCAAGTGTTGAAAGCAACCCAGATGCCCATCAGTAAATGAATGGATCAAAAAACTATGGTATATTTACACAATGGAATTCTACACAGCAGAAAGAATGAAGGAGCTTCTATACTTTGTGACAGCATGGATGGAATTGGAAAGCATTATGCTAAGTGAAATAAACCAGGAAATGAAAGACAAGTATTAAATCATCTCACCATTAACAGGAACCTATTCAACAAAACAAACAAGCAAGCAAAGTATAGCCAAAGACAGTGAAATTGCAAACTGACTGACAGTGATCATAAGGGAAAGGGGAATGGATAATGGGGGAAAAAGGTGAAGGGTGTACAGAAACAATTATAAAGGATACATGGACATTAACAAGGGGGGGTGGAAATGGGGGAGGGAGGTGGGGAGGTCTGAAGTGGTGGGAAGGGGTAAGGGAAAAGGCAGAAAACTACACTTGAACGACAATAAAATTTTTTTTAAAGATTATGCAATTCTTAAAAAGATTATAATGTAACTACTACATCATAAATTATAATGTAACTACTACATTATAATTTATGGCTATAATTATAATTTATAATGTAGTAGTTACATTATAATTTTAGGGCTGTATAAACATAACTACTCCTTAAACTGTTACAGAGTTGAAATTACATTTGGCCCTTTGAAGGCAATCACCAGGCTTATGTGGACTCCAGTGAAAAATGAGTTTTACACCCTTGATTTAAGAGATGGATGCATTAAAAATCATTAGTTTATGCCTTATATGTGCAGTGTATAAAAATGTAATTTGAGAACACCAATAGCTGAAAGAGTAGGCACAGAGATGTTAAAAGAGCAGAGTTTTGCATATTATTCAAATTAATCTGGTATAAATTCAAATTAAATGTTATAACTATGATATGAAATGCAATCCCATGGTAACCACAAAGAAAATAGCTAAAGAATATATACAAAAGAAATGAAAAAGAAATGTATATATCTCACTGCAAAAAACTATCAACTAAACACAAAAGGAACATAAATTAAGGAAATGAGGAACAAAAAGGCGATAAGGTATCTAGGAAAAGAAATAACAAAATGGCAGAAGAAAGTCCCTCCTAATCAGTAATCACTTTAATAGTAAATAGATGAAGTACTCCAATAAAAAGTGCTTAGATGATTAGAGGGACTGGGGACCCCTGAGATAGAACATGACTACTCAAGAGCTTGCAGTGGCTAACTGGGCTCAAATATAAAAAACAGGTCCTTCCACTTATTTCTGCACAGAAGCCTCTCACATGAAACACACTTCCAGAAGTCTACACTAAACTGCCTACCTGCACTGTGTTCTTGCCATCTGAGCCAGCCCTTATAGAGAAGTTCCTGAAGTCATATTTCAGTCAATAAGACTGAGGCTTTCCCCATCCATTGGGAGCTACACACCTATATCCCCATCAGCTTCTTCACCCAACAAATCAGAGAGACTCATTCGGACCAATCAGGACAGTTTCTTTTTCAGCCAATCAAACTTGGAGGAGTAGGTTCTCCTGCTCCTTCTTAATATTATTATTTTGCATGATGCCAATGCATAAGAATAGAAAAGATCTAAAATCTCATGAGAAATCTTATTACCCTCTCATATCTGACAATGTCACTTCACCTGCAAACAGTGATATCACTTTATTTGCAAATGATATAATCATCCATGTACAAAATAAAGATTCTACATGCAAAAACTGTTAGAATAAATGAATTCAGCAAAATGACAGGATACATAGTCAACACACAAAATTCAGTTGTGTTTCTATACATTATCAATGAACAATCCAAAACTGGCATTAAAAAAACAATTCTAGAGAGACAACAATATGACAAGAGTGCCTGGCAGCAGGTACTGGAACATCAGCTCTACCAGCACCCTAAGAACAAGGGAGAGCTGGACGAGGTTGGTGCGGGGTCCAGCGGCTGTACCACTGCAGTACTCACTACTGCAGCACTGTAGAGGAGGAAGAGGAGGATGGGGTGGGTGGAGCCTGCAGAAGTAGGAAGAAGAAGAAGAAGAAATGGGGTTGGATTAGAATGAATCCCTGGAGCCTGAGAACTGGGTCAGATTAGAGCTGAAGGCCAAGCCTGTCCACATGATCAGTATGGACCAGAGCTCCCAGCTGGAGCTCGAGGTGCTGCCGATACTTCTGGCACCCCAGGCTGCGGCAAGTTTCTCGGAGCCAGGGCTGAACTGGACCCCGAGGTACTTTAGCACCCCAAGTGGGCCTGGCTGAGTGAGAACACCTGGCCAGCCACCAGCTATGCCTTGCACATCTTCTGTGAGTGAGAAGGCACAGAACCTGGCATATGGCCAAAGGAGCTCTTTGCTGCACTCCTGCTATGCTGAGGCTGGCTCCAAGAGCACCTAACTTCACAGCAAGTTGTTTTTCATCAGTATTCACAGGTCCCACAACCACTACCTCAACAAGTCCCTGTACTGCTGCACGCTTGACCTCCCCAAGGTCCCGGAGTTGCTCAGTGCCAGCCTGACACTGGCTGCTGTCATGTGCAAGCTCAAGGAGCAGGGAGCTGAACCTATGGTGCAGAAGCAAGCCATCACACACACCGACCCTTGCAAGCTCTACACCTCAAGTGTCTTCAGCACCAACACACTCTTTCAGCTGCTCAACAATGTCTGTGGAGAGGTGCATGTACAGCCACAAGATCCAGCACAAGGTGGAGGAGGACTCTTTTGGGCTAGCCATGAACAAAGATGGCAGCAAGTCCTACTTTAAATCCAATCAGCCCTATCACCAGTTGCACTTGTCATTGTCATGGAGCAAGAAGGGGGCAGAGATCAGCAACCAGAAGAACTTGCCCAGCATGTACTAGAAAGGCACTGAGTTCTGCCCCTACGCCAGCTGTCAAGTACCTACAGAAGCCCAACCCCCTCTACAAGGCATTCTTCCAGTGGCACCCAGACCACTAAATCTAGACCTATCTTACCTCATATGAGAACAAAGTCATTGTCAAGAACTTGCT
The DNA here is from genome assembly GCA_004027735.1 of Carollia perspicillata. Classification (NCBI taxonomy): domain Eukaryota; kingdom Metazoa; phylum Chordata; class Mammalia; order Chiroptera; family Phyllostomidae; genus Carollia; species Carollia perspicillata. Next base: position 12,628 of record PVKM010025755.1, on the reverse strand, counting down.
GGGTACCAGGGTACAGATGGGCACCATGGTGCAGATGTGTACCACAGCAGCCAAGCTCTCCAAACCTTATACCAACCACTGCATAGGCACTCTCTTCATCACCACACTCAACAATATCACTGGCATCTGCACCTAACTGGGCTTGCCCACCCCACAGTACTGCTATGCTGAGGCTCTGAACCACTCCAAAACCCCCTACACATCCCTCCCACCACCCTACCTCCAGCCATCCTCTTTGGGGAACACCCATATTCTTCTGAAAGACAGCCAGATCCAGCATGATGTGAAATCTGAGGTTGAACCCAAGCACACCCTGTGTCTGTGGCCTCTCCTTCTCCAAAAGACTTTATATTAGCCTTGCCTTTCAAGCCAATGGATGCCATGGTGGCAGTTTTGGTGAAACATGACCCCTTGCTGCTTCTTTCAGAAGTCAATGGGCAAAGAAGCACCAATTCTCACACAATAGTTTCACCTGCTATTGTTTCCCCACCCAGGATTCAGAAACCAGAGGTCTTTTGGGACTATTTGTTATTCTGCAGGCAGGAGTAGCCACTGGAGATTTTATAACTATGACCTACCTGCCATCAAGCAGAAGTAGGAATTTCAACTGTGAGTCTAGAGGTATAGCGCAGGCCCTTTAAGGCACAGATGTCAGTTGACCCAATATGCCAAGACCTCTGATCACTGTATGTCCTACGTCTCCACTGAACAACCAAGGTATTCTTACTCCAGCACAAATCACAACATCCAATACACCAGTCCAAATTGATATGGGCCAGCAGCATGGCCACCTTCACTAAATACTCTGAATCAAGAATCAAAAGACTTTGTTGATTCTTGTTTCAAACAGCATTATCTAATTGACAGAGATAGACAGATGTTCAGATATATCTTGAAATTTCTATGAATATCAAAACTCCTCATTCTCAATGATTTCAAGAACTTCACTTTGTTTTATGAAGAGGTAAAATATTGTTCAGCTTCAACCCATATTGTTGGAAATAGAAAGATGACAGCAAGACAGAGAAACATCACTTTTCAAAGCCCTTTGAGTGCCTAATTATGCAGGTTGCCCCAGACATTGGAAAAAGGATCATTCTCAGTAGTGGCAAATCCTTGATAGAAGTGTTTCCAGAGATCATAACATGATGTGTAACTCTACTCAACGCAGGTTAGAATCACTACTCAATGTAAATGATCAGATTTCCACTGAATGGCTGCTGCTGTCACCTAAATTCAATCCAGGTCCTACAGAGGTTGCAACAAAGAGGATTAAGGAATCATCCCAGTTTAGCAAATATGTTCTGCAGTGGGAACTGAAGTGGATCTGTCATCCAGACAAAGCAAGAGCCTCAGGACTAAATGAACATATTTCTCATGCAAAAAGAAAAAAATATGCAACAAATAACACAAACAAAATGGGACATTTGTGCACCATTGGGTCAGAAAACCAAGTCCTGGACCTAAAGTTGAAATGTTTATATCAAATAGAGACCACACCTGTATTCATAGAGGTATAATTAGAATAATGATATTCTCAATGTGTAAAAAATATATAAATATATACATATATTTCAAAAGGTAGGAAATGCAAAACAAAAGAAAGAAAAAAGGTGATAGTTACAGATGGTGCTGTGATTGTTACAGGGGGAATATGGACAGATGGCTGGGCAGAGGGGAGGGACTCTCTGAAGTGGGTTTGGAAGTGTCTAAGGGGAAGGATTGAAATTGTAGCTGGCACATAACTGATTTCCATACCACCCAGGTAAGAATAAACAAACCAGTCCCACAGTGAGATGGCCAATGCTGTGCACAGCTAGAAACCCTTCCACACTTATAGACCTTGGTGACAGTAGAAGACCCCTGTAGAGAGCATGTGTCAGGCTAGTGAAATGTTTGGACAAGGTAAAAAGCCCTCCTACTTACTTTTGCCACACATAAAATTTTGGGCACAGAAGGAAGGGCAGGCAAAGTCTTGGCCTTCTAGTTCCAACTCATTTGATCAGTTGGGGGCCTAGCATTCCTAGGTCAACAGGTAGTAGAAGCAGCATAGCTAGGAGACAAGCCCTGTGTGAGTGGCAGGGGCTCCAAACTGTGTGGTCCTGCTGGGCCAGATGCCTGGACACAATGGCAAACAGACTGCTGGAGTAACAGGGTACAGGTCTAGGCCAGCAGGCAGCAGCCAAAAGTAAGGACAGTGGGCTGCATGTACAATGCCAGCATACACAGACTCCAGAAAGATGCCTGAAGCTGAACTGTGACCAGGAACCAGCTAAGCCACCTGCATTTCCCAAAGGATGCTATTTTAAGTGGGAGAAGAAATTCCAGGCACAGCCTTAAACTAATCTGGTCAAAGGTGGAGGGGGCATTTGTTTTGGGGTGTTTTAGAGGAAATGGACTTTGAGCAAGAAGCCCATATTCTTCCAAAAAAATGTATAGCCTTTAAATAAAAGACTCCCTTTCTTTTTCATCAAACCTCTGCGTCCAGAATTTGTGGGCAGTGGGCAGTGCAACCCCCTTTGACTATGCATAACATGATAGCATTGAACTTTCCTGGGCCTCCCAAGACCTCTGACCAATAAACAAGCCATGAGCAATGAGGACACATCTCACAGTTTCCATTGCCAACAATCATCCATTGTTTCTTTTTCCATAGTCTTTTTTTTTTTTTTAAGATTCTTGAATTGAGTTTCTTTGCCTATATCTCTCTTTAAGATGAACTGGGCAGACTTCAGAAAAACTTATGAGCACATTTCATTCAAAAGATATTAGATATAAAATTTTATTTTTAATGTAGTTATCGTATTTTTCTCATTATCATTTAGTACCCTTATATCCCACTTTCCCTACCCCCACAATCACTACACTGTAGTCCACGTCCATCAGTTCTTTTTCATTTTTGTTCAATTCCTCCACTCCCTAAACCTTTCCTTAGTTGTCATCCTGGTCTCTATCTATGAGTCTGTCTCTATTTCATGTGTTAGTTCAGTTTGTTCATTAGATTCCACATGTGAGTGAAATCATATGGCATTTGTCTTTCACTGAATGCCTTATTTCACTTAGCATAATGTTTTCCAGGTCCATCCATACTGTCACAAAGGGTAAAATTTTTCTTCTTTATGACCAAGTAGTATTCCATCGTATAAATGTCCCATAGTTATTTTATGCACTCATCTACTGACAGACACTTGGGCTGCTTCTGTATCTTGCCAAAGGTAAATAACATAGGGGTGCTTATGTTCTTTTGAATTAGTGTTTTGGGTTCCTTCACATATTTTCCCAGAAATGGGATTGCTGGGTCATAAGGAAGTACCATTTTTTAATTTTTTGAAGTAGCTCCGTAAGTCTTTCCACATGGCTGCACCAATCTGTATCCCCACCAACAGTGTGTAAAGGTTCCCCTTTTCTCCACATCTTCACCAACACTTTCTGTTTGATGATTTATTGATGATAGCCATTCTGACAGGTGTGAGATGCTATGTTATTGTGGTTTAGTTTACATTTCTCTGATGATTAATGATGTTGACCATCTTTTCATATGCCTATTGGCTATCTGTATGTTCTCTTTGAAGAAGTGTTTATTCAGACCCTTTGCACATTTTTAATTGGGTTGTTTGGCTTTTTTAGTGTTGAATTTTGTAAGTTCTTTACAAATTTTGGATATTAACCACTAATCAGATGTATTAGCAAATATGTTCTCCCATTCTGCGGGTTGTCTTTTTATCTTGTCAATGTTTTCCTTTGCTGTGAAAAAACATTTTAGTTTGATGTTGTCCCATTTATTTATTTTGTCCTTTGTTTCCCTTGCCTGAAGAGATATATCCAATAAAATATTGCTACGAGCAATGTCTGAGATTTTGCTGCCTATGTTTTCTTCTATGATTTTTATGATTTCAGGTCTAACATTTAAGTCTTTAAAATATTCTGAATTCATTCTTGTGTGTGGTGTACAAAGGTGGTCTAGTGTCATTTTTCTTCATGGACCTGTCCAATTTTGCCAACAGCATTTATTGAATAAGCAATCATTAACCTATTGTGTGAGCATGCTTCCTCTGTTGAATATTAATTGACTATAAAGGTGTGGGTTTATTTCTGGGCTCTCTATTCTGTTCCAATGATCTATATGTTGGTTTTTATGCCAGTACCATGTTGTTTTGATCACTATGTCCTTAGAGTATAGTTTCGTATTAGGTAGTGTAATTCCTCCAATTTTGTTCTTCCATTTCAGAATTGATGCTGCTATGTGGGACATTTTGTGGTTCCATATAAATTTTGGAAATATTTGTTATAGTTTTGAAATATGTCTTTGAAATCTTGGTAAGAATTTTGTTGAATTTCTAGATTGTTTAGGTAGTGTGGACATATTAATAATGTTAATTCTTCCTATCAATGAACATCGTATGTGCTTCCACTTATTTGTATCTTCTTCATTTTCTTTCTTCAGCATCATAACTTTCCAAGTACAAGTGTTTTACATCCTTCATTAAATTTATTCTTAGGGTATTTTATTCTCTTTGACACAATTGTGAATGGGACTGTTTTCTTAATTTCCCTGTTAGTTTGTTATTGACATATAAAAATGCATCTGATTTATGGATATTAGTTTTGTATCCTGCTACTTTGGTGAATTCATTTATCAGTTCTAATAATTTCTTGACAGAATATTTTGTGTTCTCTATGTATAATATCATGTCATCTGAAAATAAAGACAGTTTTACTTCTTCCTTTTCAATTTGGATGCCTTTTATTTCTCCTTCTTGTCTGATTGCTCTGGCTAGGACTTCCAGTACTATGCTGAATAAAATAGGTGAAAGTGGACATCCCTGTTTTGTTCCAGATAAAGGGAAAACTTTTAGTTATTGCTCACTGAGCATGATGCTGGCAGCGGGTTTGTCATATATACCCTTTATTATGTTTAAGTATGTTCCCTCTATTACCATTTGCTAAGAATTTTTATCAGAAATGGGTGCAGCATTTTATCAAATGCTTTTACTGCATCCATTGATAAGATCATCTGGTTTTTGTTCTTTTTGTTTGTTTGTTTATATGGTGGGTCACATTTATTGGTTTGTGAATGTTATACCAACCTTGCACTTCCAGAATAAATCCCACTTTATCATGGTGTATGATCTCTTTGATGCTTTGCTGTTTGGTTTGCTAATATTTTGTTAAGAATTTTAGTATCCATGTTCATCAAGGATTTGACCTATAATTTTCTCTTTTTTTGTAGTGTCTTTATCTGGTTTTGTAATTAGGATAATGCTGGCCTCATAAATGAATTTGGGAGCCTTCCCACTTCTTAAATTTTTTAGAATAGTTTGAGGAGAGGCATTAGTTCTTCTTGGAATGTTGGGTAAAATTTATCTGTGAAGCCATCTGGTCCAGGATCTTTGTTTGTTGGAAGGTTTTTTTGAAATTATTGCTTCAATTGCACAAGGTAGAAAATGTGTCTATTCAGGTTCTCTGATTCTTCCTGATGTAGTTTTGGGAGATTGTAAGTTTCTAGGAATTTACGCATTTTGTCTGGGTTGTCCAGTTTGTTGGTATAAGTTGTTCATAATAATTTCTTACAATCCTTTGTGTTTCTTTGGTATCAATTGTTATTTCTTCTCTTTCATTTCTTATTTTATTTATTAGAGTCCTCTTTTTTTTTTTTTTGATGAGTCTGGTTAAAGGTTTTTCAATCTTGTTTATCTTTTCAAAGAACAACCTCTTGGATTCATTGATCTTTTGTGTCATTTTTTTAGACTCTACTTTGTTTATGTTTTCCCCGATCTTTATTATTTCCTTCCTTCTACTCACTTTTTGCCTTTGTTTGTTGTTCTTTTTCAGCTCCCACTAAGTGTAAAATTATACCGTTTATTGGAGTTTATATACATATATGCATGCCTGTAATGCTATGGAATTTTCTCTTAGGTTTGCTTTCCCTGTGTCCTACAGATTTTGGATTGTTGTGTTCTCATTTCATTTGTTTCAAGTTATCATTTTATTTCTTCCTTTATATCATTGTTGACACATTTATTTTTTAATTATAAGTTACTTAGCTATCATGTCTTTGTATGTTTTTCAGTGTTCTTATGATTGATTTCTAGTTTCATAGCATTGTGGTCAGAGAAGATCCTTGATATGATTTCAATCTTCTTAAATTTATAGAGACTTGTTTTATGTCCTAACATATCATGTATCCTAGAAAATATTCCATGTGCACTTGAGATGTATATAGATTGCTGTTCTGGAGTGAAATGATCTAAACATATCAGTTAAATCCATTTAGTCTAGTGTGTAGTTTAAGGCAAATTTCTCCTTGTTCACTTTCTGTCTGGAAGATCTATCCATTGAAGTCAATGGTGTGTCAAAACCTCCTACTATGACTGTATTTCTGTTGATCTCTCCCTTTATGTCCATCAAAATTCGCTTTAGATATTTAGGTGCTCTTATGTTGGGTGCAAAATTGTTTACTGAGATTATATTATCTTGTTGATTGTTTCCTTTATCGTTCTGTAGTGTTTCTTGTCTCTTACTGTAGCTGTGGTTTTAAATCTATTTTGTCAGATATAAGTACTGCCACTCTGGTTTCTTTTCTTCCTTTCCATTTCCATGAAATATTTTTTTCCATCCTTTTACATTTAGTCTGTGTGTATATTTCAACCTGAAATGAGTGTTTTGGAGGAAACATATAAATGAGTCTTGTTTTCTTATACATTCAGTTACCCTGTGTCTTTTGGTTGGAGCATTTAAGCCATTTACATTTAAACTGATTGATAGATATGTATTAATGCCATTTTAGTGTTAGCATATTTTTCTGATTGTTTTAATTTTATTATTTTTCTTAAAGCAAGTCCTTTAAGATTTGTTGCAGTACTGGTTTGGTGTTAACAAACTCCTTTAAGTTTGTTTTTTTTTTTTGTTTGTTTGTTTGTTTTTTTGTCCGGGAAGCTCTTTATTTCTCCTTCAATTTTAAGTAATAGCCTTGCTGGTAAAGTAGCCTTGGTTTGGGGTCTTTGCTCTTCTCTCTTTTTTTTTTAAGATTTTATTTATTTATTTTTAGAGAGGGGAAGGGAGAGAGGAAGAGAAGGAGAAAAACATCGATGTGTGGTTGCCTCTCAAGCGCTCCCTACTGGGGACTCGGCCCAAAACCTAGGTATGTGCCCTGACTTGGCATTGAACCAGCGGCCCTTTGGTTTGCAAGCCAGCACTCAGTCCACTGAGTCACACCAGCCAAGGCCCAGGTCCTTGCTTTTTATCACCTTGAATATTTCAGGCTACTCTCTTCTGGCCTGAAATTTTTCTGTTGCATAATCAGATGCCAGTGTATTGGTGCTCCCTTTTAGGTAACTACTTTTGCAACTTTTATGATTCTCTCCTTGTCTTTAAGCCTTGCCATTTTAACTGTGGTGTGTTTGAGTGTAGGCCTCTCTGGGTCCAACTTGTCTGGGACTCTCTGAGCTTACTAGATTTTGCAACTGTTTCCTTCATCCTGAGAGGAAGTTAGGAAAATTTTTGGTTACTATTTCTTCAGATAGGTTCTTGATCCCTTGTTTACTCTCTTTTGTTATTTCCATGATACAGATGTCATTACACTTCGTGTTGTCCAAAATGTATCTTAAGCCCTCATCATTTTTAAAATTATTTTTCTCTCTGCTGCTCTGCTTGGTGTTTTTTTCTACCTTGTCTTCCAGATCACCGATTCAATCCTCTGCTTCATCTAACCCATCATTTATTCCTTCCAGAGTATTATTTATTTCAGATATTGCTTTCTTTTTATTTCTGACTGATCTTTTTTTATTATTATTATTTCTATGTCATGTTTCTTTGTCTTTTTTCATGGTGTTGTATATCCTTATAATCGAATCGTTACTCTAATCTCTCTAATTGATAGATTGCTTGCCTCTATTTCATCTAGTTCTATTTCTGGAGAATTCTCTTGTTCTTTCATGTGGGGTCTGTTTCTTTGTCTTCCTAATTTGGCTGCTTGTTTGCATTTATTTCTATGTATTTGGTAGATCTGCAAAGACTCTAGAGCAAGTCTTTGCACATACTGCTTGCAACTGGCCCTGAGCAACCTGTTTGGCGCTATCAGCAATCCACAGCTTGTGACTTCCTCTGCTGAGCCTGGATATATACAGAACAAGCCAGGGTACCCACCAAGGCAGGCCTTTACCAACACTAGGCCTGGGGGAGGGTCAGCTAAAGTCTCAGAGCTCCCAGAGATCCACCTTAGTTGTCAAACTTTATCAATGGTATGGCCTCAAGCTGTACTCAGCAGCAAGCTTAAACTTCACAGGGTGGGGCAGAGTTTTTCTTGTGAATGGGGCTATTGCTTTCCCTCAGACTATTGTCATTTGGAGGGGAGTGCTCTGCCTGAGAAACGTGGTCTCATGCATCTCTACTCCACTCTGCCCTCCTTCTGCCAGAGGCCAGGGTAAGTGGCTACAAATGGAATTTTGTGTGTTCGCCCTTTAAGAGATTCTCTGCGTCTCTAGCCATCTCTCCCTGGCAGACAGAAACGCTGTTGCTTTCCACAGATGAATGTTATTTGCTTTCCTTTCCAAGCTCTGGTGCTATAGGCTGGGGAGCCCAGCTTGGGGCTTAAACTTCACAATTCACAGGGGGAACCCCCAGGTCACTGAAATATGCCTCCAGAACTTCAGCTGCCATCTGTGTGAGTCCAGCCAGCACTCTTGTGCCTCCTCTGCACTCACTACCAGGCACATTGTGGTGAAGTGGTTTCATCTATCTCTCTGTGATTGTAAGGCATCCCTCCAGCTAGTGTTCAGTTGGTTATTCAGGATGATTTCTCTGCAATTTTCTTGTAACTCCAGATTGATCCTGGGAGGAAGTTAGCCTAGCTTCCACTAACTTCTCCACCATCTTGGGCCTCCCCAGACATACAAATTTTAATGTAGTTTGTACAGAAGTCACACTTTTTTGTCCACCTCAAAGTTGTGAACATTATTTTGTTTTTAAACTGATCAGTTTTGCAAGGGGGCAGAATTATTCTTTACCCATGCTCCATTGCCCTAGCCTAAGACACTTCTTCATACACCAAAGTCTCCACTCAGTACCCCGAGCAGGAGTTCTGCAAGTCCTTACCTACTAGTGAGAACACCAAGGTGTTCAGGGGGTCCAAGCTAGTTGCCTCATGTCACCATTTAGAGAATGAAGAGTCCTGAGTTCAAATACAGTATGGCTCTCTAAAACCCACTCAGAAAGCAGGGTTATGCTGTCTGCTTTCCCCCAGTCAGGCTGAAAAGCTCACCATCAAAACACAGAAGATATGGCAGCCAAATCACACAAGTGCCACCATAATGAGAGCTGTTGAGCTGTTGAGCTCACTGATAGGAAATAATATTACTAATAAAACAGCTGTAACTTTCCAGGCTTAGGAGCTGTTCATAGTTGTACATTTAAGTCATTTTTAATTCTCCAGGTTTTTTTAAAATATAAAACCAGCTGCTTCATTCTATTTTGTGGTGCTCTTCATCCCATCCTCAAGCTGCTTGGAGTACTTTGGCAGTATAATTATGTTCTCTAGGATATTTTCAGCCCTGTTTGCGAAGCCACCTTATGGTGCTGCCCCTCCAGAGCTCCTTCCTCCACAGGGGTGTCTAGAAGGGCTGCATTCACCTGCCCCGGGGACTGTTAATGGGGACTACACAGTAAAGGCTGCATGTACTGGGCTAGGAAGCCTTTTGTTGCTGTCATGGAACGGAGCTCAGCCTGCCACATGGACCTTGGAAATGAAAGATGCCTTCCCACTTTTTCAAATATGAAAACCATCCCACCCCAACCCCCTATGTGTCCTTTATACTTGTTCCTGTAAACCCTTCCCCTTTCCCCCTGAAATTCCCTCCCCTCTGGTCACTGTCAGCCTGTTATCTCTTTCAGTGTCTTTGGTTATATTTTGCTTGTTTGTTTGTTTTGTTGTTTAGGTTCCTGTTAAAGGTGAGATCATATGGTATTTGTCTTTTGCAACCTCACTCCTTCTTTCTCCCTGGATTTTAGGGGCCACCTGCGGGGCTATGGGGAGAGAACTCAGTCCTGTCTTCCAGCCCGGGGCACAGTGTGCTCCTGCCACAGTAACGGGAAGTGAAGGCAGGTAATCCCTGAAAGTTGAGATAGAGCTTCAGGGTAAGGAACATGATATGCTTATCTTTGACAAAAAAACAAGCAGAGGGTAAAGAGGGAGGTTCCTGCAAAATGAGTACTTTAGTTTGAAAACTAATAAATTCTTACATGGGATTTTTTTAAATAAAACATAGTTTTACAAGTTCTGTATGAAAGGGGCTCGAGCAGACATTTAAAAAGATATGTAACCTTCCCCAGCTCACACTTCAGCACCAGAAATCTGCAGCACAGCTCAACCAGCTTTTCACAATTCTTAGTCCTTGGTACTAAAATGAGGTCCATGGACCAGAAGTGTGAGACTACCATGGAAGCTGGCTAGCCATGCACAACTTCAGGCCCACCCAAACCACACTGTTACAATCTGCATGTTAGCAAGTTTCTGTCGAAGGTTAGACTGTGAATGAGTGATTTCATATCTCCTGAAGTTGAATATCCACATTCCTACCACATAGTACACATCTCACCTTTCACAATTGCCCTCAGCACCCAAATGATGCTTCTCAGCCTACTAAGTAGCATTTTCTACTCCTATCAACCTCACAGAGCTGCTGCAAAGTCCTGAATTTTGTACAGGGTTCCATTTTGACACAAGGACTAGGAGGACTTGCATCAACATCTTCTCACGGATTATCCCTGGGTGGTGAATTACTTCCCATGTCTATCTTTTTCATAAAATGTATTGGGTAATATTGGTTAATAACATTATAGAAATTTCAAGTGCACAACTTTATAATACATGCATACACTCTACTTTGCGCTTACCATGGGAAATTTAATTTCCTTCCGTCACCCTGTATTTGAGCCCCTTTAATCTCTTTCATCTTCCTCCCACCCTTTCCCCCTCTGATAACCACCATTCTTTTGTTCATGTCTTTGGGTTCGTTTTTTTGTGGGTTTGTTTGTTAGATTTTTTCATTTATTGATTTTTTTATATGCCACCTGAGTCAAATCATATAGTTCTTTTCCTTTTCTACTGATTTGACTTAGCATAATACTCTCAAGATTCATCCATGTTTATGCAAATGGCAAGATTTCATCATTTTATGGCTTAGTAACATTCCATCATATATACATATATACTACTTCTCTATTGATACCTTGTTTCCATGTCTAAGCTACTGTAAATAATACTGCAATGAACATAGGGGTACACATATCTCTATGAATAGTATTTTTAAATGTCGAAGGTAGATAGACAGAAGAGAGGTTGTTGAGTCATATGGTGGTTCTATTCCTAATATTGTTAGGAACCTCCATACTGTTTTCCATAGTGCTTGCACTAGATTACATTCCCACCAATGTATATGAGGGTTCTTTTTTCTCCATATCCCCTCTAATACTCATTATTTCTTCTCTTATTAATAATAGCCATTCTAATGAGTATGAGATGGCATCTAATTGTAATTTTGATCTGCATTCCCCTTATAACTAGTGATGTTAAGCATCTTTTTTTTATTTTTAATTGCTATTCAAGTACAGTTGTCTCCATTCTCCCCCAACACTCTCCCCTGACCCCACACATCGCCACTTCCCACCCTTGATTCTAACCCCCTTTGGTTTTATCCAAGCAAGCATCTTTTCATGCATCTGTTGGTCTTCCTTGGAAAATTTTTCATTTCCTCTGCCTATTTTTTATCCTCACCTGAGGACATGCATATTGATTTTAGAGAAAGGGGAAGGGCGAGAGAGAGAGAGAGAGGGAGAGAAACATCGATATAAGAGAGAAATATCAATCAGTTGCTTCTCATAAGAACCCCATTGGAACCAAACCTACAACCTAGGCATGTGCCCTGACCTGGAATTGAACCTGCGACTTTTTGGTTTGTGGGAAGATGCCCAACCAGCTAAGCCACACTGGCCCGTGTTTCTATGCCCATTTTTTTATTAGAACTGTTGGGGGGGGTGTTCATTTGTATGAGGGTTTAAAAAAAAATATTTTGGATATTAGCCCATTATCAAAGGAATCATTTGCAAATATTTTCTCTCATTCAATTTTTGTTTTATTGATTTCTTTTGCTGTGCAGATCCTTCTGAGTTTGATGTAGTCCTATTAATTTATTTTTGTATTTTCTTCCCTTGCCCCTGGGGTCAAGTTCCAAAGACTTCTCTGAGACCAAGGCACTAGGTTTGGTGTCTATGTTTTCTTCTGTGTATTTTATTGTTTAAGGTCTTAGAGTCAAGTCTTTAAACCATTTTGAGTTAATTTTTATGTATGGTGTCAGACAGCAGTTTAACTTCATTCTTTTTCATGTGGCTATCCAGGTTTCCCAACACCATTTATTGAGACTTTCTTTTCTCCATTGCATGTTTTAACTTTCTTTGTTGAAAATTAGTTATCCAAATATGTGTGGGTATCTCTGAGCTCTCCATTATGTTTCTTTGTTCTGTGTATCTGTTTTTCAGTGAATACTATATTTTTTATTACTGTAGCTTTATAGTATTGTTTGAGGTCAGTGAGTATTATATGTCCAGCTTTTTATAAATACATTTTATTGATTAT
>PVKM010025754.1:0-19784 GCA_004027735.1 Carollia perspicillata | reverse complement strand
ACCGCACCTGCTGGATCCAGGGCCCCAGGTTGGGGGAGCACTCGTACAGGCAGGTGTCCTGGATGAAGTGGCGCTTGCAGGCGGGCTCCATCTGGCCGCAGTGGTCCCAGTTGAATCTGTACAGGTAGGACACATCCTTATGGGCTTCCTGGCTGGTGTTGACAGAACAGCAGGCGTTCTTCTTCCAGGGACTGCACTGCGAGGGGAAGACACAGGACTAAGTTCTTCCCTCAGCACAGCCATCTCCTGCATTCTTGGCCCCTGTGTCCCAGTAGGTCGTGCAGAGGAACACTCAGTGGGGAGTCACCTGTGTCTGGTCCTTAGGGAGCCCCCAGTGTGGCAAAACAATAATATACTGAATCTAGGAGAGAGTAACACAGGGGATGTGGGCAACCTGGGGAACCTCACAGGGGGAGAAATTATTATTTGTGCAGCTGTAAACAGTTTACAGACTTACTTCACATTATTCAAGTTATCTATATGACTCATTTTGCATCCAGACAATATTAACTGAGTGCTTATGGCATATCAGGCACTGAGCTAGGTCCTGAGAATACTACAGTGAACAAAACAAATGAAATATCTTCTCTCATGTTGTGTATGGTGTTCCTTCAGGGTTGAAGGAAAACACATAACATTTCGGCCTAGAACACAGTTGTGCAAAGTCCCCAGGGCTTTTGTGTTTCATCTTCTCATCAATCCAGTAAAAACATTGTTACAGCAATCTTTACAGAGTGTAAGTAAGCTGAACCCCTGGGAAGTGATGGGGTTAAGGTCCAGAACAGGGTGTTCAGGAGCCTGGCCCCACATTGTGGTGGGGAGCAGAGGTGAAGGGAGGTGGTCTGGCTGTCCTGGGGCTTGGAACCCCAGAGAAGGGGCCTCCAGATAGGTTCCAAAAGCAATGCGGGAACAGAGGGGCCATGGTCAGCACACAGGCCTAAACACAGGCCTGACTGAATGGGGGCAGCTGTCCTAGAGGGTTCAATTCAAGGCAGATAAGATGGTAGACGTGGGGCAGGTTTCTCTCTAGAAATCACTCTGGGCCGTGACTCAAGAGCAGGGTGATCGTGGGCCAATTGCTTCCACTCTCTGAGATGAACTCTAGTTCCCAGGGTCAAGCGAGAGGGGAGATGTTATTGGTCTGGGCACTCAGGAGAAACTGAGGAAAATCCATGAGGGTGGGGCCGAACCGACTGCTTTCCAGCAACCTTGCCCACACCCAGTGCAGCTAACACAGACCTTGGTCCAGGCCTCCCCCACTTCACCCGTGCTGTTCCTCGGATGTCCCAACTCTTGGTCACCCTGCAGACCCCCTGCACCTCATCTCTGACCTACCAGCCCAGGTCAGTGGTTTCTTCCTCCAAAGATTTAATATAATGAAGAGCAGGGGTTTAACAAAAACAGCCGCTCCCACATAGCCCATGTCCCCCAGAATTACAAGAAGCTGGAGGAGGTACTCCAGAGTGTCCTTAAAAGTACCCTTTGGAACTTAAAACGTTCTAAAAATGACGTGATAGGCAGACTTTCAGTCTGGGGGGAGGAAGCGGTTCTGGCGATGGATGGCGGCTGCCCCATGTTGCTGCACAGCAGTGTGAGTGCACTTCAGGCCACTGACTGTCCACTCAGAAATGCTTCAAGTGGCAAGTTTTATGTTATGTGTATTTTACCATGCACACACACACACAAAGCAATGAAACGTTTCAAATGACTCGGAAATCAAGGGGCTGCTGGGCTTCCTTCCCGTCACTTCAGGCCCTGGAGTCGGTCCACGCCATAGCCTTTCCCTGAGAACACCCCAGCCCTCTATGGCAACGTGAAACCTTGTGGGGAGCAGGGGAGGGGGCAGAAGGAATGAAATACTGGCATCCCTCGTAAGTTTGGAGTTCAGCTTCAAGCTCAGAGTTCCTAAACTGCTTCCAGGGGCGTTACCTATGACGTGGGGACCCTGGCTTTCCCTCCCCTTCTCTGTGGGCTCTGGCCCCACGGACTTGCCACTGCTGTGTGTCACCCTTTGACCTGTGTACATGCTGTCCTGTCCTGGGCTGTCCCTCCCAGCTCTGTCTTCCTGGAAACTCTTATCCTCCAAGGCCAAGGCTGATGGCCTGTTTCCTGGGAAATCTTCAGAACCTAATGGGGGCGGGAGACCTGTCCGGTTGTATATGTTTGCTTCACAGTGACGGAGGGACTGGTCTCTCCTTCTGCCTTACCTCTGAGCCCTGTGGGCTGGCACATAATTAAGCCTGGGAAAGATACTGCTTGTCTTCCCCTCACCCTAGTTAATGATTAGCCTCTCAATTTCCACATGTAACTGTGGCCTCTCTGGGCCTATTTCCTCATTTGTGTAAGTAGAGACTACCATCCACCTACCGTGTAGGCACTTTGGGTACATTTTTGGATAAGATGTGAGGAAAGCACTCGGGCCATAGTGGGTCCCCCCATTGGCAGCCCACCTAAGGGAGGCTCTCAGGATAACCTTAGTCACACTCCTGCCTCCATCGCCGCCCTCAAAGTTGATCTTCCAATCAACCTACTTCTTCCCTTTTCAGAGTCAGTCCTTTTGCCACTCCAGACCCCGCTCCATCCTTACCTGGTCATGAAGCTTGTCCTCCGGACCTGGATTTTTCTCGTGGTATTTGGCACCCATGCAGACGTCGAACAGATCCACCCTGTCCCATAGAGACCTGGGCTGAGCACCCTATGCAACAGTCACCAAAGCCAGAAGCTGCAACTGTGCCATCTGCCAGGCCATGTCCCTCTGTTCCTGCCAGAAAGCCACAGTCAGAGATACAGAAGGCCTGAGAGGCACCAACCCTAGGACCCTTGGTCAGATTTCTCGTCTCCCTCCCAAGCCCAAATCTTCTGTCCTCCCCACCCCATTTACCCCACAGAGCAGCTGAGTCACACAATGAGGGGTCTGGGCTAGATCCTCCCTCGAGGACACTTGGACACTAGCTTGCTCTGTGACCTTGAAGGTTGCCTCCACAATGGGAAATCCCTGCCAGCTTGGCAGGTCCTGTCAAATACGCTTAGGAGAAACCACAGGGCATGGCTTGCCAATGGGGGTGGGGAGTGAAAGAAGGGGCACCAGCCAGCCTTGGCAGCTTAGTGGCTTTTAGATGCCGAGACTGCCAGTGGGGCAGACAGGGAAACTGTTCTTGGGCCAGGTGAAGGCCCCTGAGCTGTTCAGTTAAGGTCCTGGACCAGGCACGATGGGGTGTTGGGAATGGGGCTGGGAGGGCAATGTGGAGAGCCGTTGAGAGTTCCAGCCCAGACAGCCAGGCTCCAGTTCCTCCCACCTCAACACCCCCTCTTCCCACACAGGGGTCTTGGGAAGTTCCCAGGGCAGTCAGCCCTAGAGCTAGGAGACGGCCAGCAGAAAAGGGGCATGCAGAGGAGGGGGCCAAGCTGGAGCAGTGGGCGATGGGGGCACCAGATGAAAAGTCAGCAGAGAAACCAGCCTCCCAGGAAACCTATAAGAGAACCAACGTTGCCTCCCACCCCCACTTCTTCTCCCTCACCTGCCTTTACCTCTGTCCTCAGCCCACCTGGGAAGGTAGAGTGTCTTCCCCCCTCCCCACCCCCATTTATAAGCCCATTCTGACTGGTCGATCAGCCTCTCTGTCAGGGAGGGGAGCAGGCTTTGTCTAGGAGATAGCCCAACTGTCTTTTAACAAGGGAGGGGCCACTTAAATAAATTATGGTACATCTACCCAGTGAGATTTAACCTGCTAAAAAAGAATGAGAAAACTCTTGCTGTCTGAATACGAAAAAGAAATCTCCAAGTGTATTGTTTAGTGAAAGAAGAAAGGTGCAGAAGGCTGTGAAGGGAATACAATTTTTGTTTGTAAAGAAGGAGGGAGTCATAGGGCTGTGTGTAACGGAAGTCCAGGATATTACCCCTTTTGTGGCATTCCTGATTCTGCGTATAACTACAGATTGTTACTGATGATGTTATAAAATTAAACTTATTTTAAAGATTTTATTTATTTATCTTTAGAGGAGAAGGGAAGGAGAGAGGGAGAGAAACATCAATGTATGGTTGCCTCTCATGCGTCCTCTGCCGGGAACTGGCCTGCAACCCAGCCATGTGCCCTGACTGGGAATTGAACTGCGATCCTTTGGTTCACAGGCCCGCGCTCAATCCACTAAGCCACACCAGCCAGGGCAAAATTAAACCTTTATAACTTAAAAAAAGGAGGAGGGAGATCATATGTGTTTTCTTAAAATTCTGAAAAGGTACAAAAAATCCTTTTAAGTTGTTGCTTATGGGGAGAGCAAAGGATTGGGATGAGACTTCCCTCTTTGAATCATTTTCTATGCTGTTTTTTTTCCAATAACAGTTGACACTTAATATTATTTTATATTAGTTTTAGGAGTGTAGCCTAGTGGTTAGACATTGATATCATTAACAAAGTGACCCTTCAGATAATTCTAGTACCCACCTGGCACCATACATAGTTATTACAATATTATTGACTATATTCCCTTGTCCTTTACACCCCACAACCATTTTGTGACTACCAGCTTGTATATCTTAATCCCTTCACCTTTTTTACTGAGCCTCCAGGCCCCACTCCTCTCTGGCAACCATCAACCTGTTCTCTGTGTCTATGAGTCTGTTTCTGTTTTTTTGTTTGTTTATTTTGTTCTTTAGATTCCACATATAAGTGAAATCGTATGGTAATTTGTCTTTCTGTGCCTGACTGACTTCACTTAGCATAATAACCACTAGGTCCATCCATGTTGTCACAAATGGTAAGATTTTATTTTTATGACTGAGTAATATTCCATTGTGCATATATACCATCACTTATTTATTCACTTGTCTATTGATGGGCACTCGTGTTGCTTTCATACCTTGGCTGTTGTAAATTATGGTGCAATAGACATAGCACTGCCTATATTCCTTTGATTTAATTTTTGGGTTTGTTCAGATATATACCCAGGAATAGAATCACTTGGTCATAAGACAGTTTCATTTTTAATTTTTGAGGACCCTCCATTACTGTTTTCCACACTGGCTGCACCAGTCTGCATTTCCACCAACAGTGCACTGAGGTTCCCTTTTTGTCTCGTCCTTGCCAGCACTTGTTGTTTGAGGATTATATGGCCATTTTGACAAGTGTGAGGTTGTATTTCATTGTGGTGTTTATTTGCATTGTTCTGATGAGTAGCAACTTTTTGTATGCCTATTGGCCATCTGTATGCCTTCTTTGGAAAAACGTCTATTCAGGTTCTCTGCCCATTTTTAAATTCTTTCTTTCTTTTATTTGTGTTAAGTCATTTGAGTTCTTTCTGTATAAATAAATTTTGGGCATTAGCAAATGATCAGATGGATCATTGGCAAATATCTTCTTCCATCCAGGAAGTTATCTTTTTGTTTTGTTGATGGTTTCCTTTGTTGTGCAAAAACTTTTTAGTTTGATGTGGTTCCATTTGTTTATTTTTTCTTTTGTTTCCCTTGCCCAAGAAGACATATCAAAAACAAAAAACTGCCTATGTTTTCTTCTAGCTTTATGGTTTTGAGTCTTACATTTAACTCTTTAATCCATCTTAAGTTTATTCTTGTATATAAGAATGTGGTATAGGGTTTGTTTTTTTTTTTGCATGTATTTGTCCAATTTTCTCAACAGCGTTTATTGAATAGACTGTCTTTATCCCATTGTACATTTTAATGAGAAAATATTTATTTGATATGAAAGTGGTAAAAACATTTGAAGGTCTAGTCTTTTTTTCCTTTTTATTGAATTTATTGAGGTGACACTGGTTAACAAAATTACAAGTTTCAGGTGCACAATTCACAACACACCATTTGTACAATGTATTATGTGTTCACCACCCTAACCATTGTATATTCTCCTTGTCATACATTAATTGACCATATAGGTGTGGGTTTATTTCTTGGCTCTTTATTCTGTTCCATTGATCTATGTCTCTATTTTTATGCCAGTACCATGCTGTTTTGATTAGTATGGCCTTGATAATATAGTTTGATATCAGGTAGCATGATACCTAAACTTTTGTTCTTGTTTTCTCAAGATTGCCATGGCTATTTGAGGTCTTTTGTGGGTCAACATAAATTTTAGAATGGTTTGTTCTAGTTCTGTGAAAAATGTCATTGGTATCTTGATAAGGAATGCATTGAATCTATAGGTTGCTTTGGGTAGTGTGGAAATTTTAACCATGTTAATTCTTTCTCTTTGTGAGCATGATATATGCTACCATTTATTCTTATCTCCTTCAATTCCTTTCTTTAATGCCTTATAGTTTTCTGAATACAGGTGTTTTACAACGTTAGTTAAATTTATTCATATGTATTTCTTTGTTGCATTTGTAAGTGAGATTGTTTTCTTAATTTCTCTTTCTGATAGTTTGATAATGGTATACAAAAATGCAATTGATTTTTGAATATTTATTATGTATTCTCCTACTGTACTGAATTCATTTATCACTTCTAATAGGTTTTTTTGGGGGTGGAATCTTTAGAGTTCTCTCTATATAGTATTATTTCCTCTGCAAATAATGACAATTTTACTTCTTCCTTTTCAATTTGGATATCTTTTTTTCTTGCCTGATTGCTGTGGCTAGGGCTTTTAATACTCTGTTAATAAAAGTGGTGAAAGTCTTGTTCCTGCACTTAAGGAAAAAGTTTTTAGGTTTCCCCAATGAGTATGATGTTAGCTGTGGATTTCTCATGAATGCCCTTTATTATGTTGATACATGTTCATTCTATTTTCACTTTGCTAAGAGTTTTTTATCATAAATGATTGCTGAGTTTTGTAAAATACTTTTACTGCATCTATTGATCTGATTATATGATTGTATCTTTTGTATTATTTATAAGGTGTATGATGTCAATTGATTTGCAGATATTGAATCAAACTTCATCCCAGGCATAACGTTTCATTTGATCATGGTGTATGATCTGTTTAATGTATTGCTGAATTTGGTTTGCTAGTTTTTTTGTTGAGGATTTTTGCGTCTATGTTCATCGGGGACATTGTCCTACATATCTATATGTTTTTTCTTTTTGTAATGTCTTTGTCTGATTTTGGAACCAGCATAACGGTGGCCTCATAAAGTTAGCTTAACAACCTTCCCTCTTCTTGAATTTTTTGGAATAGTTTGAAAACAATAGGTGTTAATTCTTCTTTGATTGTTTGCTAAAATTCATCTGTGAGCCCTGGCTGGTGTGGCTCAGTGGATTGAGCGCCAGCCTGAGAACCAAAGGGTCGCGGGTTCGATTCCCGGCCAGGGCACATGCCTGGGTTGCAGGCTAGGTCCCTAGTTGGGGGCACATGAGAGGCAACCACACATTGATGTTTCTCTTCCTCTCCTTCCCCTTCCCTTCCCCTCTCTCTAAAAATAAATAAATAAAATTAAAAAAAATAAAATAAAATTCATCTGTGAAACCATCTAGTCCAGGACTTTTGATATTTTAAATTATTGATTCAATGTCATTGGTAGTGATCGATCTGTTCAGATTTTCTGTTTCTTCTTGATTCAGTCTTGGAATGTTGTATGTTTCTAGGAATTTATCCATTTCTTTCAAGTTGTCTCATTTGTTAGCACACAATTGTTTGTAGTATTTTCTTATAATCTTTTGTTTTTCTATGGTGTCAGTTATTACTTCTTTTCTCTTATTTCTTATTTTATTTATACGGGTCCTCTCTCTTTTTTTTCTTGATGAGTCTGGTTAAAGTTTTATCGAGTTTGTCTTTCCAAAGAACCAGCTCTCGATTTCATTGATACTTTGTAAGTTTTTTAGACTCTATTCCATTTATTTTTGCTTTGATCTTTATTATTTCCTTTCTTCTACTTGTGTTTGTCTTTGTTTGCTGTTCTTTTTTTTTTTTTTTTAGTTTTTTTAGTTGTAAGGCTAAATTGTTTATTTGAGTTTTTTTCTTGTTTCTTGAGGTAAACCTGAATTGCTAAGAGTTTCCCTCTCACAACTTCTTTTTGTGTGTCCATAGATTTGGGATCATTGTGTTTTTATTTTCATTTGTCTCAAGGTATCTTTTAATTTCTCCCTTAATCACACTGTTAAGCCATTCATGATATAGTAGCAAGTTATTTAGCCTCCATATGTTTGTGTGTTTTTCAGTTTTTTTCTTGTAATTGATTTCTAATTTTATACCATTGTGCTCAGAGAAGATGCTTAATATGATTTTAGGGTTCTTAAATTTATTGAGACTTCTTTTGTGCCCTAACATGTGGTTTATCTTGGAAAATGTTCCATTTTCACTTGAAAAAAATGTATATTCTGCTTTGGGGTGAAATGCACTGAAAATATCAATTAAATCCATCTGGTCTAGTGTGCCATTTATTTTTTTAATTAAATTTTATTGATTATTCTATTATAGTTGTCCAAATTTTTCCCTTTGCCCTCCTCCACCCAGTACCCCCCACACACACCCTCAGGCAATGCCCACACTATTATTTATGTCTATGGGTCATGCGTAGGTTCTTTGGCTACCTCAATCCCCATGGCTATTCTCTAACCACCTATTTGTATTTCTTAATGCCCTCACCGCTTCACCCATTCCCCCATACCTCCCTCCCATCTGGCAACCATCAAAATGCTCTCCATATCCATGATTCTGTTTCTGTTCTTCTGGTTTGCTTTGTTTTTTTGATCAATTATAGATGTGTATGTATTTGTTGCCATTTTATTGTTCATAGTTTTGATCTTCTTTTTTTTAGTAAGTCCCTTTAACATTTCATATACTAATGGCTTTGTGTTGATGAACTCAATTAGCTTTACCTTGTTTGGGAAGAACTTTATCTGCCCTCCAATTCTAACTGATAGCTTTATTTAGTAAAGCAATCTAGGTTGTAGGTCCTTGCTTTTCATCATTTTGAATACTTCTTGCCAGCCCCTTCTTGTCTACCAAATTTCTTTTGAGAAATCAGCTGACACTCTTATGAGAACTCCTCTGTAGGTAATTCTCTGCTTTTCTTTTGCTGCTTCAAAGATTCTCTCTGCATCTTTAACCTTTGGCATTTTAATTATGATGTGTCTTGCTGTGGTCCTCTTGGGTCCAACTTGTTTGGGACTCTCTGTGCTTCCTGGACTTTGTATACCTATTTTCTTTGCCAGATTGGGGAAGTTCTCCTTCACTATTTTTTCAAATAAGCTTTCAATTTCTTGCTCTTCCTCTTTTACTTCTGGCATCCCTATGATTCAGATGTTGACACATTTGGAGATATCCTAGAGTCTCCTTATTCTCTCCTCATTAAAAAAAAATTCTTGTTTCTTCTGTTTTGATTAAATGTTTATCTCTTTCTCATGTGCAAAATCATTGTTTTGAATCCCAGTTTGTTTTCCTTCTCTCTTGGTTTCCTGTGGATTATTCTTTATTTCACTTAGTGTAACCTTCATTTCTTGCTTTATTTTATTTATTTATTTATTTATTTATTTATTTATTTATTTATTTATTTATTTATTTATTTATTTTTGCCATACTCAAGGAGTTCTCTGAGCATCCTAATAACCCTTGTTTTGAATTTTGCATCGAATAGATTGGTTATCTCTGTTCCACTTAGTTCTTTTTTCTGGGGGTTTGTTCTGTTCTTGCATTTAGGCCATATTCCTTTGTCTCTTCAATTTAGCAGCCTCCCTGTATTTGTTTCTGTGTATTATTCAGAGCTGCTTTTTCTCCCTTAGTAGCATGACCTCTGTCAAAAAGGCACCTGTAAATTGTGTGGGGCAGAGACTTAGGTAATTGCTAGGGTGGTAATTGATCATCCCTTTGTGGCTGTGTGTGGAGGGCTTAGAGAGATAACAAGGCCACCATCTGACTTCTGGTTGTTTGTCCAGTGCTCACCCCGTTTCTAGTCACTTCACCCTCTTCCCTCATGAGACCTGTGCCCTTCCAGCTGCTGCCCTGATGGTGAATCTTGGAGTGGGTGGGTTTGTGTACTTTCTAAGACTGTGCTGGCCCTTTACATGGCAAAAATCTGGCAGTTTCTTCTGCTGTCCCAAGCCCATGGGTTTTACAGCCTGAGGTAATGGGAATCTATCTTCTCAGTGCTGGAACCCTGGGCTGTGCAGCCTAGGGCTGGGATCACTTGCTCCAAACTTATTCCCCCGTCCATTCCACTCCTGCCGCTGCCACCACCACCTTCTGTGCCAGACCATCTCTCTGCCTCTCTGCAACTCCACCCCTCCTACCTGTCTGGATGAATGTGTCTTCTTTAAATCCCTGATTGTCAGACTTCCATACAACTCAAGTTTCTGACAGTTCTGGGTGTTACTAGTTTTGAGATCTGGTTGTAATTCTTTCTATGGTTATGTGAGGAGGCAAAGCGTGTCTACCTACGCTTCTATCTTGAGTCTCTTTTGTTTCTATTTGCATGAAGTCTCTTTTTTAAGCCCTTCTATTTCAGTTTTCCTGTGTCTTTTGATCTAAAGAGGGTCTCTTATAAAGAGCACATTTATTGCTCTTATTTTCTTATTCATTCAGCTACCCTATGTGTTTTGATTGGAGCATTTAATCCACTTACATTTAAAGTGATTTTTAAAAAATATTTTACTTATTTATTTTCAGAGAGAGGGGCAGGTTGGGAGTAAGAGAGGAAGTGAAACACCCATGTGCTGTGCAAGAGAGTTGCCTCTCACACGCCCCCAGCTGTGGACCTGGCCAGCAACCCAGGTTTGTGTCCTGACTGGGAATTGAACTGGTGATGTTTCAGTTTGCCAGCCAGCACTCAATCCACTGAGTCACAATAGCCAGAGCTAAAGTGATGTTTTAAAAGATTTTATTTATTTATTTATAGAGAGAGGGGAAGGGAGGGAAAAAGAGAGGGAGAGAAACATCAGTGTGTGAGAGATACATCAGTTGGCTGCCGCTCACATCCCCCAACCTGTGAACCTGGCCCACAACCCAGGTGTGTGGCCTGACTGGGAATAGATTCAGTGGCCGTTTGGTTCACAGGCTGGCACTCAATCCACTGAGCTACACCAGCCAGGGCTAACATGATTATTGATAAATACCTGGTTATTGGTAATTTATTATTTATATTTATGGGTTTTTTGTTTGTATTCTCAAAGAAGTCTCTAACATTTCTTGTAGTGTTGGTTTAGTGGTGTCGCAGTCCTTCAATGTTTTCTTGTCTCAATTTCTTTATCTCTTCTTCAATGTTAAATGATAGCTTTGCTGAGTGGTGTAGTCTTGGCCTAAAGTCCTTGGTTTTTATCAGTTTGAATAATTCACTTCAATCCTTTCTCAACTGAAATGTTTCTGTTGGCAAGTCAGCTAACAGTCTTATAGAAGTTTTCTTGCCCTGGCTGGTGTAGCTCAGTAGATTGAGCGCGGGCCTGCAAACCAAACAACCACAGTTCCATTCCCAGCCAGGGCACATGCCTGGGTTGCAGGCTGTTTCCCAGCAGGGGACACACAAGAGGCAACCATGCATTGATGTTTCTCTCCTTCTCTCCTTCCCTTCTCCTGTAAAGATAAATAAATAAAATATTTTAAAAAAAGTTTTCTTGTAGGTAACTAATGGTCATTCTCTTGTTGCTTTTAAAATTCTGTCTCTGTCTTTAACCTTTGCCATTTTAATTATGATGTGTCTTGGTGTGGGCCTTTTTGAGTACATCTTGGTTGAGACTCTCTATGCTTCCTGGACTTGTATGTCTATTTCCCTCATAAGGTTAAGGAAGTTTTTGGTAATTATTTTTTTTAAAAAATTCTGAGTCCCTTGCTCTCTCTGTTCTCCTTCTGGTATTCTATGATGTACATGTTGTTATGCTTAAGATTGTCCTAGAGATCCCTTAAACTATTCTCATTTTTTAAAGTCTTTTTTCTTTATTTTATTTTATTAGGTAAAAATTATGTATATTTATTGTTAATAATAAAAAGATCATAATTAAATTATTTTTGTAGTTTCAATTAGGTATTTTCTGCTACTTTGTCTTCCAAATCACTAATTCCATCTTCTGTTTCATCTACTGTGTTCTTCATTTCAGTTATTGTATTTTTCATTTCTAACTGGTTCTTTTTATGGTTTTTATCTTGATTTTTGCTTACTTTCTCTTTATTAAAGTTCTCACTGAGTTCCTTAAGCATCCTTACAATTAGTGTTTTGAACTCTGCATGTGGTAGTTTGGTTGGGTGCCTCCACTTTGTTCAGTTCTTTTTCTGAAGATTTCTACTGTTCTTTCATTTGGGACAATTTTCTTTTTTACCTCCTCATTTTGGCTGTCTCTCTGTGTTTGTTTCTATGTATTAGGTAGATCTGCTACTTCTCCAGTTTTGTCAGGCTGGCCTTACGTAGGAGGTGTTCTGTAGGGCCCAGTGGTACAGTTTCCCTAATCACCTAAGCCAGCTGCTCCAGGAGTATCCCTTGTGTGGGTTGTGTGGGCCTCCCTATTGTAGTTGAGCCTTGATTGCCATTGGCGTATCAGAAGGTGGAATTGACCCTCAGGCTGACTGACTGGCTATGACCACAGTGTACAAGCTGCTTTGTGGGGACTGACCCCATGGAGCAGGATCACCCCAACAGGGTCTTGTGCCTCCCCATACCACCCTTTGGGTGTGCTGTTTATGCAGCTAATTGGGTAGTGCTCTGTTGTTGTCTAAAGCCAGCCACTAGGTGTGTTGGTTCTGGGGCCTCTTGTGGGGGCTCCAGTGCAGGTCAATGCCAGATGCTGCATGTGACTGGCCCAGGGCTACCTGTTAAGAGCTACAAAGCAATTTTCAGTTGGTAGTTGCCTGTGATGGACTTGGATGCCCATGGAAGGACCAAGCTGTGAACCAACACCGGCTGCCCCCAGTACTGGGCCTGGAGCCGATCAGAAAAATGCAGAAGGCAGTTTGAGACCTACTGTGACTGGCCAGCTACCCCCCATAAGACTCAACCATGGAAAAAGCCTTGGGTACTATGCAAGTTGGGTGAGGTAGGGTTTCAGGGAGTCTCCAGGGTGGGTCAGATGGTATTCACCAGGTCACTGCAAATTGAGATTTGGCACCAGTACTGAGCCTGAGGCCCCACACAAAAAGTCACAGTGCACACCCAGGCCAGCCACCACCACTTAAGGCCTGGAGATCTTTACAGTGGGATCTCAGGGAGCCATCAGGGTGGAACAAGTGGAGTTAACCAGGCTAAAGCAGATTCAGATTTGGCCATGTCCAGGCATAGCTCACCACAGGAAATATGGTGCCTGCTCACCGGCCTGCGGGGTGATGTCTCAACACAGGAACAATGGCGACCATCCCTCCAGCCCTCACCCTTCAGTTTCTTTCAGTTTTGCTGAAGTGTGCTGCACATTTCCGTTTCTTTCTGTGTGGCACCTGCGCCCTCTGAGCTTGAGCAGAACTCAAGAGTTTTTAAAGAAAAACTATAGCTCCACTCCTGGGAGCATACCCACACCTTTTCCTTCCCCCAGTTCTTCCCCCAGGCACATTATCTTTGCCTTTCTCTCTCCTAAGCTCCAACAGCCCTTCTTTTGCTTCTGTAACTTGTTTCCTGAGCCCAGCTGGCTCACTTTTAACTGCCTCTGTAACTTTCTAACTAAACTTTCTCTTATAATTTGAAAAAAATAAATAAATAAAACTAGCTCATGCCAAGGCTGGCTGTTTGCTGCTGAAAGAGCCTCGGGCAGTGTGGGAGTTGGGTAGGAGAGGTCTCAGCAGTCCTCAGGGTGAAGCAAGTGAAGTTCACCAGGCTAATGATGCAGATTCAGATTTGACCGTGGGAGGAGGGCTCAAGACAGGAGCAATAGCAGCTGTCCCTCCATCCCTTGCCCTGAATCATATAACTCATTTTTCCCCTATATGTCTCTGGTGTCCTCTCCCCTAGAGCTGCTGTCCCAGAGCCCAGGGTGAGTACCTGCTAGCAACAGTCTTGTGTAGGCCCTTTAAGAGGACACCTGGGTTTTCAGCTGCTTTTTGTCTCAGCCATAGGAGGAATCCCCACTGACTCACAGCCAGATGATTGACGGGCTCCTTCTCCTAGCACTGGTGCCCTAGGCTTGGGAGCACAGTGTGAGGCTGGGACCCTTAGATCCTCAGGAGGGACCTCTGCAGTTCAGACATCCCTCCCAATTCTCAACTACTACACATGGGTGTGGGACAAGCCCATTCTGCAGCTCCACCCCACTTACTAGTCTTGACATGGCTTCTTCTTTTTATGTTTAGTTATAGGATTTCTTTTTTTTTAAAGGTTTTATTTATTTATTTTTAGAGAGAGGGGAAGGGAAGGAGAAAGAAATGAGAAAGAGAGGGAGGTAAACATTGATATGTGGATGGACTTCCAGCCAAGATGGAGGCCTAGGTAGACACACTGTACCTCCTCACACAACCAAAAGAAGGACAACAATTTAAAAACAAAAAACTACCAGAACTGACAGAAAATTGAACTGTATGGAAATCTGATAACCAAGGAGTTAAAGAAGAAACATTCATCCAGACCGGTAGGAGGGGTGGAGAGAGGCAGACAGGCAAAGAGGACTCATGGCAAGGGAGACGTTGGTGGACCCAGTGAGGTGGCAGATTGTGGAGTGGGGCGCTGCAAGGCAGCAGTGGGTGGATCCGAGGTGGCAGATTGCAGACTGGGCAGTCCCACATTCACGTGCATGTAAACTGGGAGAAACAACTGGGGAGCAGGATGGACTGCTCAGACCCAGGGCCCCAGCGAGGGGAAATAAAGCCTCAAACCACTGATGGAAAACAGCTGTGGGGGTTGAGGCAGCAGGAGAAGCTCCCAGCCTCACAGGAGAATTCACTGGAGAGACCCACAGGGTCCTAGAACATACACAAAACCACCCACACAGGAGTCCACACTAGAAGGGCCCAATTTGCTTGTGGGAAGTGGCAGAAGGGACTGAAATCCAAGAGAGAGCGGAGCAAGTGCCATTGTTTCCTCTCTGACCCCTGCCCTACATACAGTGTCACAACATAGGGACATGAGTTGCCCTTCCCTGGTGAACGCCTACGGCTCTGCCTCTCACTACGTAACAGGCATGTCAAGACAAAACAAATGGCCCAAATAAAAGAACAGATCAAAGCTCCAGAAAAAAATACAACTAAGTGATGAAGTGATAGCCAACCTATAAGATGCACAGTTCAAAACACTGGTAATCAGGATGCTCACAGGATTGGTTGAATTTGGTCGCAAATTAGATGAAAAAGTGAAGGCAATCCTAGGTGAAATAAAGGAAAATGTACAGGGAACCAATAGTGATAGGAAGGAAATTGGGATTCTAATCAATGGTGTGGACCAGAAGGAAGAAAGAAACATTCAACAAGAACAGAATGCAGAAACAAGAATTTAAAAAAATGAGGAGAGGCTGAGGAACCTCCAGGACATCTTTAAACATTCCAACATCTGAATCTTAGAGTTGCCAAAAGGAAAAGAGGAAGAGCAAGAAATTGAAAACTTATTTGAACAAATAACGAAGGAAAACTTCCCTCATCTGGCAAAGGAAATAGACTTCCAGGAAGTTCAGGAAGCTCAGAGAGTCCCAAAGAAGGTGGACCCAAGGAGGAACACACCAAGGCATATCATAATTACATTACTCAAAATTAAAAATAAGGAGAGAATCTTAGAAGCAGCAATAGAAAGAAGACAGTTACCTACAAAGGCGTTCCCATCAGATTGTCAGCTGATTTCTCAAAAGAGACCTTGCAGGCAAGAAAGGGCTGGAAAGAAGTATTCCAAGTCATGAAATACAAGGACCTACATCCAAGACTGCTCTATCCAGCAAAGCTTTCATTTAGAACGGAAGGACAGATAAAGTGCTTCTGAAATAAGGTCAAGTTAAAGGAGTTCATCATCATCAAGCCCTTATTATATGAAATGTTAAAGGGACTTATCTAAGAAAAAGAAGATAAAAAAATGAACAATAAAATGACATCAAACTCACAGTTATTAACAACCACACCTAAAACAAAAACAAAAGGAAACTAAGCAAGCAACTAGAACAGAAACAGAACCACAGAAATGGAGATCACATGGAGGTTTATCAACAGGAGACTGGGAGGGGGAGAGAGTGGGGAAGGTACAGAGAATAAATAGAATAAATTGTAGGTGGAAAATACACAGGGGGAGGGTAAGAATAGTATAGGAAATGTAGATGCCAAAGAACTTACATGTATGACCCACAGACATGAACTAAAGGGGGGAATGTAAATGGGAGGGGGTGTGCAGAGTGGAGGGGAATAAAGGAGGGGAATGAGACAACTGTAATAGCATAATCAATAAAATATATTTAAAAATAAGGGAGAAAAATTTACTTTTTCAAGTTACAAGTACTTTATCCTTAGTCTTTATTTCTAAAATGTTATTGCACACTGTAAAATTGCTACTAAGCTGGGAAGACAAATGGGATCACCCCTGTTTTGTTTTGTTTTTTAATAATGATTTTGGGGAAACATCCAAATTCTGTCATTACTTACTTAACTAGTAGAATTCCTCTCGCAGGGCAGGGTCTGTGGTGTCAGTCTGCTTTCAGCACATGGTCCTGCCACAGGTAAGTCTATGGTGACAAGGTCAGCATCTGGTTATGAGGTGCTCACGTTGCCCCGTCCTCCTCCCCAGGGCTCCATCACTGCTAAGCACTGACCATAGTCAGCAGCCCTCTACCCTCCTTCCATTGTGCCAGCCTGTGATCATCACTATGTTGCTGGCCTTAAGGTCTTCATTTCCTAAATAGAGACATGTATCCATCTTCCTTCTCTTAGGAGTGGTTTAAAGGTGTATGTGAAAGTATTTTGTAGCTTATTAAACATGAATGTGCATGGTCACACTGATAGTCACATGTTGAGAACTACTCTACACCAGTTAGAACAATGGATGCTTTACTTATGTTGTTGCAGCTCGTAACCTTCACAGTGTGCCACAAGGTTGACATTGTCATTCCCAACATACAGATGAGCAAACCGAGGCTCTGGAAGTCAGGTGAATTCTCAAACAGCTAGAAAGTAGAAGAGTCGGGATTCGATACAATTGGCTTAACTGTGAAGCCCATGCTTTTTTTACTCTAATACTATTTAGATACAAGCTCCTACTTTCCTACCCTACCTCCAGGAAATTTAGCTGAGAAACTGCAGCCTATATTTACTTTTATGTAAAAGAAACCTCCCCAGAAAACTCCTACACTGTACAATTTTATTTAGTTCTGCTAATGTTTTACCAAATAATGCAGATACAGGAAATATGATATTTTAGAAATAAGAGTATCATGTTACCCCATGTAAACAAATCAGACATAACACAAAAAGGAAAAACTTAGGATTTCCTTTGCCCTTTTGAAAAAAGCTAGGCAAAACCACAAACCAATAAATATATTAAGGCAGTCTATGCCCAGACAAATAACCAGAGCATGTCAAGAACCAAGGGTTATGTTTAATCCAAACCTGTGCTGTGGGGGTTGGGGGGGTCCTTTTCCCTTGTGTAGTGGGTTAAAGTAGAAAACAAATCTTTGGCTACTGAGAAGTGATGTCTGGACTTCCAGCCAAGATGGAGGCATAGGTAAAGACACTTTTCTTCCTTGCACAACTACAAGAAGGACAACAACAAATTTAAAAACAAAAAATAACCAGAATTGCCAGAAAAATCAAACTGTATGGCAGTTCCACAACCAAGGAGTTAAAGAAGAAACATTCATTCAGACTGGTAGGAGGGGCAGAAACTGGCAGCTGGAGTGGAGGGAACATGCAGCAAGGTGGCAGCTGGAGGACTGGGCAGGCAAGACAATGGCCGGTGGACCAGGCGATCTCACATTTGTGCAGATAAACCAGGAAGAACAACTAAGGAGCAAGACAGACTGCACAACATGGCGTCCCAGCTCAGGGAAACTAAAGCCTCAAAACCTCTGGCTGTAAAAACCTGTGGAAGTTGGTTCAGCAACTCCCTCACAGGAGAGCTCGTTGGACAGACCCACAGGGTCCTCAAATGTACACAAAAACCACTCACCCAGGAGTCAGCACCATAAAGGCCTAATTTGCTTGTGGATAGCAGAGGAAGTGACTGAAAGACTGCCCAGAGCTGAACAAGCAGCATTGTTCCCTCTTGGACCCCTCCCCCACAGACAGCACTACGGCAGAGTGGGTTGCCCCACTCTGGTGAATACCTAAGGCTCTGCCCTTTACAATGTAACAGGCACATGGAGACAAAAAATATATAGACCAAATGAAAGACCAGATCAAAGCTCCAAAAACAGAACTAAGCAACGAAAAGATAGCCAACCTATCAGATGCAGAGTTCAAAACATTGGTAATCAGGATGCTCACAGAAATGGTTGAGTATGGTTGCAAATAGAGGAAGAAGTGAAGGCTATACAAAGTGAAATGAAGAAAAGTGTCAGGGATCCAACAGTGACGGGATGGAAACTGGGACTCCAATTGACTATTTGGAGCAGAAGGAAGAAAGAAATATTCAACAAGAACAGAATGAAGACACAAGAATTAAAAAATGTGAGGAGAAGCTCAGGAACCTTTGGGAAAACTTTAAACATTCCAACATCTGAATCATAGGGTTGTCAGAAGGAAAAGAGGAAGAGCAAGAAATTGAAAACTTATCTGAATAAATAATGAAGGAAAACTTCCTTCATCTGGCAAAGGAAATAGACTTCCAGGAAGTCCAGGGAGCTCAGAGAGTCCCAAACAAGTTGGACCCAAGGAAGCACACACCAGGGCACATTATAATTACATTATACAAAATGAAAGATGAGGAGAGAATCTTAAAAGTGGCAAGAGGAAATGAGACAGTTACCTACAAAGGAGTTCCCATCAGACTGTCAGCTGATTTCTCAAAAGAGACCTTGCAGGCAAGAAGGGGCTGGAAAGAAGTATTCCAAGTCATGAAAGGCAAGGACCTACATCCAAGATTGCTCTATCCAGCAAAGCTTTCATTTAGAATGGAAGGTCAGATAAAGTGCTTCCCAGATAAGGTCAAGTTAAAGGAGTTCATCATCACCAAGCCCTTCATATGAAATGTTAAATGGACTTATCTAAGAAAAAGATGATAAAAAATATGAACAATAAAATGACAACAAACTCACAACTATCAACAACTGAACCTAAAAACAAAAGCAAACTAAGCAAACAACTAGAAGAAGAACAGAATCACAGAAATGGAGATCACATGGAGGGTTATCACCTGGGAGAGGGAGGCGGGAGAATGGGGGGGAAAGGTACAGGGACTAAGAAGCATAAATGGTAGGCAAAAAATAGACAGGGGGAGGTTGAGAATAGTATAGGAAATGTAGAAGCCAAAGAACTTACAGGTACAACTGATGGATATGAACTAAGGGGCGGGGAATGCTGGTGCAGTGGGTGGGTGCCAGGCGGAGGGGAATAAAGTGGAGAAAAATATGGGACAACGGTAATAATATAATCGGTAAAATATATTAAAAATAAGAGAAGTGAGGTCTATGTCCTCTCCCCTTGAATGTGGACAGGCTCTGTGACTGATTTGACTAATACAATATCAGCTCTGCCAGTTTCCAGCTCCAGGCCTTCAGGGACTGTTATGGACTGAATGACTGTGCCTCTCCAAAATTCGTATGTTAGAACCCTACCCAGCCCCAGGTGATGGTATTAGGAGTGGGGCGCTGGGAGGTGGTTAGGTTTAGATGAGGTGATTAGGATTAGCTGAGATTAGTACCTGTATAAGAGCTTGCTTTCTCTCTCTGCTCTCCACGCATCGGCTATGTCGAGAAGTCAGCAGTTACAGCTGAAGAGGGTCCTCACTGGAAATGACCATGCTGGCACCCTGATATTGGACTTCCAGCCTTCAGAACCATGAGAAATAAATTTCTGTTGTTTAAGACCCCCCAG
>PVKM010025753.1:0-19775 GCA_004027735.1 Carollia perspicillata | reverse complement strand
AGCAGAGAGTTCCCTTAGCAGTGGTTTAGGGAGTACCTGATACTGCGAGGCAAAGATATGAGTTTCCCGCAGGCCTTTGAGAAACTGTGATCTAGAGTTAAGGTAGTCCAGAGTCTGGCCCCCTCACTCAGGGAGAGCAGAGAAGACAGCCACCTAGGTGTAGGTGACCGTCCGGTGCACCCTGCCTCAGTACGCTGCGTCCTTCTGCGCTGCCACGTCCTGGCAGCATGCTTCCACAGTGCCCTGCCCCTGGACCGCTCACTTTCATTTCTTACTCTCAGGTAAGGGCATAACCCAAGCCCAGGTCCTCACCTGTTCATTAACTCCCTGGTTAATTCACAAAACACTTCCAAAGCACAGCATCTATCACAGAGTCACCACCCACGAAAACGGTGACATCACTAGGCGCTCTCACCGAGAGGCCGGTACGCGGCCTCTCTAGGACACGGCCCGGCCATGTGCCTGGATGAGAATGACCCTCGAGCGCTGGCTGAGCCCGTGCAGATCTCACCTCTAGCCCATAGAGAAGATCAGAGGGCGGGCAGCTTGGGCGAACAGGCTCCCCTGCCACAGGCGCACTGGGCGACTTCACCATCATGAAGCTGTCGCTCCGAGTGGGCGCAGAAGCCAGGGGTGCACAGCCATGAGAGTGGCCGCCCACATCCACAAACTTGATGGGATCGTCCGACCCCAGCTGGATTCGGAGGATCCCATTGGACGGAGGAAGCCCCTCCCTCCTTCGAGAGCGAGTGAGACACGCACAGGTGCCAGCAGGAAAGCAGGTCACTCCACAGGCAGCCCCACGCAGACACTTAGACAGTAGCGCCACGAACGAGCCAAAGGAGACAAAGCAAATTGCCACCAGCGATACAGCCAAGTAGAGGGTCAGGCGGGATTCTCCTTCCCTCGGAGCTGAAGATTCTCGAAGATCAGGGACAACCGGATGAGTGTCTTCCTCCAAGGACACCAGGAGAGTGACGGAAGTGGAGAGTGGTGGGGTACCACTGTCCTTGACCACAATGACCAGCTTCTGCGGCGGGAGATCGGCTGGAATGGGCACGGCTGTCCGCACCTCCCCGGCATAGCGGGAGACTGCGAACAGGCTGGGATCTGGCGCTTCCAGGAGCTGATAAGAGACCCAAGCATTGTAACCTGAATCCAAGTCCACGGCGGTCACTTTTGTGACTAGGTGACCGGCACCAACTGACGGCGGCAGTGCTTGGGGACATAAGGAACCAGGCCGGGCCCTCGGGCGGAGCACAGCTGGGGCGTTGTCGTTGAGGTCCAGCACGAACAGGCGCACTGTCACAGTGCTACTGAGTGGGGGGCTGCCCCGGTCCCGGGCCTGCACCTCGAACTGCAGGGTCTGTGTTTGCTCATAGTCGAAGGATCGAGTCGCATGAACAGCTCCCGTCTGGGGGTTCAGGGAGATGAAGGAGGAGGCCGACACGTCTCGATTTCTGGGCTCCAGGAGAGAGTAAGAGATGAGCGCGTTCAAGCCAGAGTCTGGATCAGAGGCTGCAAGGGAGCAAAGCAGGTCCCCTGGGCGATTGTTCTCGGGAACAAACACCTCGTGCGACCTCTGGAAGAAAGAAGGCGGGTTGTCATTCACGTCTGAAATATTGAGGAAGATAGTCCTTTGGGTACTCAGAGGAGGGTTCCCGGCGTCGGACGCAGTGACCATGATGTCATAGCTGGATTTGGCCTCTCTGTCCAAGGGCCCAGCAGTCACCAGGGAGAACTGGTTCCTGAAGGCAGACTTGAGGGCGAATGGCAAATGGTCAGGAATGCGGAGGCTCACATCTCCATTCGACCCCGAGTCGGGGTCCTGCACACTGATGAGGGCCACCACAGTGCCAGGTTCTGCGCTCTCTGGGAGAGTCCCAAGCTCCGAGGTCACCGTGATGTGGGGGGCATTGTCGTTTACATCCAGGAGATCCACTCGAAGGCTGCAGTGTTGCTCCATGGCTGGGGAGCCCCCATCACGAGCCCGAACATCAAACTCATAGTAATTCTCGTTCTCAAAGTCCAGGGGCCCCTGAAGGGTAAGCTTCCCAGTAGTGGGGTGCAGGCTGAAGAGGTTTCTCACACGGTCAGGGGTGTGACCACTGAAAGAAAAGGTGACGTTGCCACTGGGACCCAGGTCCGGGTCCGAGGCATTGAGCTGGATGAGCAGCATGCCGGCTGGCGCGCTCTCCGGCACGCTGATCCGGTAGCTGGACTGCTGGAAGGCTGGGGCGTTGTCGTTCACGTCCAGCACTGACACCCGGAGCTCCGCGGTGCCAGATCTTGGCGGGTTACCTCCGTCCACGGCGGTCAGCACCAGGCGGTAGTCCGACTGCTTCTCCCGATCCAAGGGCTTCTCCAGGAGCAGCTCTGGGACCAGGCTGCCGTCGCTGCGCTTCTTGACATCCAGGGCAAAGTGCTCGTTGGAGCTTAGTCTGTAGCTGCTGATGGAGTTCGTCCCCACATCTGCATCCTGAGCCTTTTCCAAGGGGAAGCGCTGTCCTGGAGGAGCTGCCTCCCCAATTTCCAAGTCCAGCTGCTGCCGAGGAAATCGAGGGGCGTGATCATTCACATCCACGATCTCTACCTCCGCCCGGTACATCTCCAAAGGCCCTTCGGTCACAAACTCCAGGGGCACGATGCAGTTGGCACTGAGCCCACACAGTGCCTCTCGATCGATTGGGTTCTTGATGAGCAGGGCTCCGCTGTCCAAATCCACACGGAAGTGTCTTTGGTTCACCTCTCCGGCGACCTGCAGCCTGCGAGCTGACAGACTCTCTGTATCCAGCAGGAAATCTTGGGCGACATTCCCTACAAAAGTCCCCTCCTGGGACTCCTCTGGGACCGGGTAGCGGATCTGCCCACACACGTAACCCAGGTAGCCAAAGAGGAACAAAAGGGTAGCCCCCGGGCAGATTTCTACCCGGCCTCTCACCTCGCGGAGCATTGCTGCCGCCCGCTAGCTCTCTACCTGGTCCTGGGAAGCAGAAGGAGCCGACCCGCCCCAAACGGCCACAGCAGCTGGAGACACCTATCTCCCTTTGCCCGCGCCAGTTCTGGCGCGGCTGGGCCGGCACTGGAAGGGTTACGCGCCGTTTTTTTGCTGGTGGCGGGGTAGATTTGTCTGCCTTCCACCACCCGATTGGCAGACGGCGGCTCCTGGGCTCAGCCAATAGGCTGAGCAGAGAATATCCCAATAGCAGCAGGGTTAATGCGTCGCAGCATTGGAGAAAAAAAGAAAAAAAGAGAGAGAGAGAGAGAGAGAGAAACCCAAAACAAAAAAAAAACACCTATCTTTTCGCCTTCCTCCTGCTCGACAGCATTTCTTTCCACGGGTTATTATTACCTCTATGGAGAGGAGGAAAACATACATGTGTTGAGGGTTTTTTTTTTTCTCTCTCTCCAACACACCAACTCCCCCGCCCCTTTTCCGCGGGGAAAACAGCTACAGCCAGAGCCTTAGCAACCTGCAGCCCAGGGAGGAGTAGCCATTTGAGACTGGTCACTTCGCTCAAGCCAGTGTTGTCATCCACCAATACTCTAAATGAGTAGCCCCTGCCTCCGTCCAATTGTATTAAAGCAACAGCTAATTAGAAGCACTGCCATACACACAAAACACTGCCTCTCTCAGACTACTCGGAAACGTCTCCACCTCTTTGCAGAAAAGGCTGACACATAAATGTAACCAATTAAATGTATGCAGTCACACATTTTTGTTGTAACAGGAGGCACAGTGGAAACCAAGCCTCTTTTAATTCAGAGGCTTGCTAGGGACATACGAAATTACCATTCACTGATTTCAAGGACAGTGTGGAGGGAGAAGAAGCAGAGTGGAGGAGAGGGAGATGCTCCAAACCAGTGAAGCATCGGTCGTGCCTGGGAGGTGCTAAGGACTAGGTCGCATTACCTGGCAGAATGCTCATGTTCACAGATTTAATAGCTCCCATGAATGGCTGAGATCAAGCAACCAACAGCACTGTGCCTGCAAATCCCCTTTATTTGACAGCCTAGTATGCTTGATACGCTGTTAATTACCAGCAGAGACGGTTTCAAAAGAGCAAGCTTTTCACTCAGCCCCAGGGGGCTTCTGGGAGCTGCGGCCTGGATCTCGCCCCACCCCCACCCAGATCCAGACCCTCCCAGGAGCCTGGCCACCACCTAGCACCAACGCAGAAACACAGTTCATTTCACGCTGTAGTGGCCTGCAAACTGTAATCTGAGTGACAAAAACACCAGAACATCAAGAAAAAATCAGCCTGGTCTGGACATATTTCTGAACTCACTCAAATCCTCACTTAGGTTACCACTGGATGCCAAAACCAGGAGCAAAAGCTGGGTTTCTTGTTCTCCCTAGACTTTCTCCCCAAACCCTTGGTCCTCAGCAATATCCTTCGGCTATGGTGAGGCCAGCAACCAACACTCTGGTCTCAGAGGGAGGGATCTGCTTGCTGTGTTCTTTTACAAAAGCACCTAAACTTCCTCCCAAGGGAATGATGGAGCTGCAAATCGGCCTGAAGTACTAGGTGTTTATGCTAGGACTCCCTTTGGGGAAGACACCACCACCCACCCAGCTGCCTGAATCCCAATGAGGGAGGGGAGGGGCGGGTCCTCCTTGACTCATTCCTCTCCCTGACTACCTACATGACGTCAGTCAGCAAGTCCTGATGATTTGACTACGATCATCTCCCTCCATCTACACTGCCACTGTGGTGGTTCAAGCATTTATCAGTTTTCTCCTCAAATAGCGTAATAGCCTTCTGATGGTTTTTCTTGTCTCCAGTCTCAGTATCCCCAATCTGTCTCACACGTGACTACAAGAATAATTTTTCTAAAACAAGCAAGCAAGCAAAAAAACCTCAGATGACATCATACATATGTCAGTTCAGAATTCTGCAGTGACTGTTATTGATACAGAATACAGTAAAAACTCCTCGGCCTGGCCTAAAGGTAATTCACAATCTGACTCCCGCTTACTTGCTTCAATTTATCTCCTGCAAAAACCACTCAACAAACATCCTTTAAAGTTCACCAGTGATGTCATATCAGTATTCCTCAGCATGGAATTTCCTGCTGGGTCCCCTCTCCGCCCCCGCTTCCCCTTTCATTAGTCAACAAGTTCCTACTCAATCTTTACTTCTTAGCTCAAGCGTTACCGCCTCTATGAGGTCTTCCTGATTTCCCCGGGCTGGCTTAGCTGTCTCTTTCTCTTTGTTCCCATTGTTTCTTGTACTGTAACTTTTTCGCATGTCTGTGTGCTGTGGTGCCTCTGCGTACCACAGTGGGAGGACGGTGTCTTCCACCTTTTACAGTGTCTGGCACGAAGGGGTGCTCGACGAATAGTAAATTACTGATGTTATCATTCAGTCAGCAACTATTTATTGAGTATTTGTGCTTTGTATGACTACCTTATGTTGAGTACAGACACTTTATATGCATTGCTTCTCAGTCTCAACAGTTTTGAAAGGAGATATTATCTTCGTTTTACAGGTGAGGACACTGGAGTCCAGAGAGGTTACGAGACTTGTCTAAAGCTAAACAGCTAGTACGCGCAGAACTGGCACCCACCCCCTCCCCCCGCTCCTGCCTCTGGGGTCTGTCTGGAAGAAAGAAAACCTCATTCTAGAACATCTTAAAATGATTTTTCTACCAGTGTGTCATCTCTACAACCATGAGCTGGACCTTTATCTTTGCTTTTAATAACCAGGAATTAGACTTCTTACAGGTCTCAACCTCTTTCTTATATTTGCAAGTTCACATCCAAACAAACAGGCATACAGTCTGTATTACTAGAATTAGAGCATCATAAAGCCTTAATCCTTATTTTCACATATACTAAAGCAATGCGACCATTACCACATTCTAACTGTAGAACATTTTTGCCAGTCCCAAAAGAGACCCCCTACCCACTGCCCATCTCTAGATTTTCACAGAACAGCTGCCTGGCGGCTAGCGGCTTGGGGAGACTGTCCCTTTAGGTGACGGAAATGTCCTCTTCTGTCTTCCCCACGATGCTCTTCTGGAGATAGTCTATGTAGTATTTTAAGCATGGGAAGTAATATCGCAGACTTTTTTAAAGTTTGGCCTGGCTCAGCAAGGCTGGCTCCTGGTTCTGTAAGCACCAGAATAACACGTTGTTTCATAAATATGCTACTCGACAGACTGGCAGGTTCTAGGGCAATTCTTTTCTCACTTCTTTGCACATCGGAATTACTTAGGGATCTTTAAAAATTACTGACCCCCGAGCCCCACCTCCAGAGGACATGCTTTGATTGGTCTGGGATGTGGCCTGGGCTTCAGAATTTTTAAGAGGTCCCTAGTGTGTGCAACCAAATTTGAGAACATCGAGCTGGGGGAAATGTCAGTTGCTTCCCAGTGTGACCCGAAGAGCAGCAGCTGCTTCCCTCTGGCTTTCATCCTCCCTTAGCCTTTCCACATACGCCTCCACTTTGGTTAATTGTTCATATTGTTGTTCAGCAGCTACTTATTGTCTTCTTCGACTAGCTCCAAACTGGCTCATTTCTAAGGTGGGTTTACCATTTGGGGTGGGTAAAGAGCTAATAAAAATAATAGCGACAGAGAAGAACTTTTTAACATGTACGGTGCACCAGGCAGTGCACAGCCACGGCATCACACGCTCATCTTACAAGACCCTGCTCCTCCCTGTTTCACGTGGGAGACGGGCTCAGAAGGATGGACTTGGCCAAGGACTCCTGGTTGGTACGTGCCGGAGCCTCATTCGTCTAACTGCCAAATCCAAGGTTGACAGCAATTATGCACTTATGAGTAACAAAATTCTGGCTCCCTCACCACTGGAAGTGTGTAGAAATTTCACTCCAGCACAAAGGCCTTGCGGTCTGCACATCATCCCGAATAAACAAAAGCTTTGCTTTTCTCAGAATGTGACTTTACCCGCCTTTCACCTTATGTGTCTACCTAAGAAAAATAATGCTGGAAAGATAAGGAATTACACGGGAGGTATAAAAAACTTTCGTTTTGTACTTTATGTTGTTCTGGACAGTCTAGATTTATTTGAAATTGATTACTTTTACTTTTATAGTTAATGGTGGTTATCCTTGGGTTTGGGGATTCCAGTTAGTTATAATTTTTCTTTATAAATTTCTCTATTTTCCAAATTTTCTGTGCTGCACATGAATCAGTATCATAACATACAAACAGTTTATAAGTAATGTGCACACCATTCCCACTAGTGTGCTTAAAATAAAATTTAAAGGCTACCTAGAATTTTATTTCCTTCACAGAAAGTCATCAAAGACTGAGGCACAGGACCTGTGCAGGCAAAGGAAAATTACCATCAAACCATTAGTTTTAATGCCTGTGGTGCAATCACTTGGAAGGTGGGTGAACGAGGTAGTTCATATATTCCTAGCATCGGCCACTGGTTAGAGGTCAACAGTGCAAATGTCACCAAGCTAAATGACACCTGAGATCTTGGGTTATAGTTTAGCTGCCCCTTCGCAAGCCTGGTTAGTTCTTATGGCAAGCCAGTGAGTGCTGAGGGTGTGAACTGGGGCCACAGATGAGTCAATTAACTCCATACCGAGTGACCACAAACCACACCCTGGGTAGGCCATCCCCCGTGCCAAGGTACGAGGTTCTAGGAAAAGCCAGGCGGAAATACGGATGCATCATTAGGAAAACATCTTCACCATTAAAACAGGGCAACAGCAACAACCACCACCACCACAACAAACCGGCTCTGTACGTTCCTCTAAAAGCCTTAATCTCAGTTCAGGATGAGTTGCTAACCCTTACCTGTCCAGGAGGGGAGCTCTCTGCACCCAACACCTGCCTATAGAACACGGGATCGCAGCTCCGCAGCGTGTTCTGGTGGCTGGCCAGGGGGCTGGCGGCCCCAGGTTTCCTCAGCAGCAGGTCGCTGCGGCGCGAGTCAGTGGTGAGGTACACCTGGTGGTACAGGTGCGGCGGCACCAGGCCCCCGCGCACGGCGTCCGCGTGCAGAGAGGGCCCTGGCGTTCGGTACAGGGAGCTCACGGGAGTTCGGTATAAGTCCCGGGACTGTTTCCACTTGTAAACTTTGAATATGATCACTCCCAACACCGTGACTGCGAACCCCACGGAGACCAGGATTAGAGAGAGGAGTAGATAAAAGGTGAGGTTTTTATTCGGCTCCCCAGGGGCGGCGCCGGAGGGGAACTCGGCCCGGGCCTCCGGCGACTCCTCGGTTACTGACACAGTCAGGGTGGCGGTCGTGGACAGTGCCGGCTCCCCGCTGTCTTTGATCAAGACCGTGAGAGTCTGCCTGGGCGAGTCTGTGTCCTGGACAGGGCGGGCGGTACTGACTTGACCCGTGTGAAGCCCCACGGCAAAAAGGCTCTGGTTGGGGGCTCCCAGGAGGCTGTAGGAGAGCCAGGCGTTGTGTCCCGCATCGGGGTCCCAGCCGACCACCCGCGTGACCACGTGGCCGGCAGCCGTACCCCGGGGCAGCAGCTCCACGGAGCTCCGGCCGGGCCGGGGGTACAGCACCTGGGGGGCGTTGTCGTTGCGATCGGTGACAAATACGTTCACGCTGACGTTGGTGGTGAGGACCGGAGTGCCCCCGTCGCTGATGTGAGCTGTCAACTCGAACTCCCGCCGATCCTCATAGTCCAGGGCCACTAAGGACGACACGACGCCACTGTCGCGATTTATCGTGAAATAGCGACCCACTAGCCCAGCCTCAGCTCCTTGCTCCAGGAGAAAGAAGGCCAGGCGAGCATTCTGCGGGGCGTCGGGGTCCCAGACGCTCAGATTCAGGATCGGGACCCCGGGGAGGTTGTTTTCCTCCACGTAAACGTCATAGGAAGGCTGAGAAGACTGCGGGGGGTTGTCGTTGACGTCCGACACCTGCACCCTCACCGTCGTCAGGGCCGAGAGCGCGGGGGCTCCCGCATCTCGAGCGGTGATGCTGAGGTTGTATTCGGCCACCGCCTCGCGGTCCAGGGCCGCGCTGGTTTTCAAAGTAAAGTAATTCTTGAGGGAAGAAGTGAGGCCGAAGGGGAGCCCCGGTGGAATCTCGCAGGTCACCAGCCCGTTCTCCCCGGCATCCAGATCGGTCACGCTGAGCAGAGCGATGACCGTCCCCAGAGGGGCATCCTCGGGGACCGGGCTGTACACGGAAGTGACCGTGATCTCCGGAGCGTTGTCGTTC
This sequence comes from Carollia perspicillata, assembly GCA_004027735.1. Classification (NCBI taxonomy): domain Eukaryota; kingdom Metazoa; phylum Chordata; class Mammalia; order Chiroptera; family Phyllostomidae; genus Carollia; species Carollia perspicillata. The sequence continues at coordinate 10,600 of PVKM010025753.1, read as the reverse complement.
ACGTCCACGACCTCCACCAGAACTTTGCAATGCGCTCCCTCGGGATTGGCGCCCTTGTCTTTGGCCTGTATGTAAATCTCGTGGAGTTTGGTGTCTTCGAAGTCCAGGCGACCCTTGATTGTCAGCACCCCGGTCACGAGGTCTAAAGAGAACAGTTCCCGCACGCCGGCGCGATTGTGGCTGCCGAAGGAATAAACGATTTCGCCGTTGGGGCCTTCGTCCAGATCGGTGGCACGGACTTGCACCACGCGAGTGCCGGGGGCGGCGTCCTCCAGAACGCGCGCGCGGTACAAGGACTGGTTGAAGGCGGGCGCGTTGTCGTTGGCGTCCAGCACGGCCACGCGAATCGGGAGGCTGGCGGAGCGCGCCGGGGTTCCCCCGTCCAACGCCGTCAGCACCAGCTGGAGGCTCGGCTCGCGCTCCCGGTCCAGGGCGCGCTCCAGCACCAGCTCCGCGTACTTGGTGCCGTCCTCCCGCGTCTGCACCCGAAGCGCAAAGTACTCGTTCCGGCTCAGCTCGTAGGTTTGTAAAGAGTTACTTCCCACATCGGGATCGTGCGCGCTCTCCAGCGGAAAGCGCGCGCCCGGCGCCACGGCCTCGCTGATCTCCAGTTTCATCTCCCGGGTCGGGAAAGCGGGGTTGTTGTCGTTGATGTCCTGAATCACCACTTCCGCGCTGAACAGCTCCAGCGGGCTCTCCACCACCAACTCCAGAGTCACGGTGCAGGAGGGCAGCGTCCCACAGAGCTCCTCCCGGTCCAGGCGGTCGCTCACGAACATCTCTCCGGTCTCCCGGCTCACCTCAAAGAATCTTCGGCTCGCTCCGGACACCACCCGGAGCCTGCGGGCTGACAGGCTGCCGAGATCCAAGCCAAGGTCCGTGACCACGTTGCCCACCGCGAAACCCTTCTCTCTCTCCTCCGGGATCTCATAGCGAAGGACGGCGGAAGCCCCGTGCAAGGCGCCCAGCAGAAGCAGAACTCCCACCGCTCTCCCGGGGCTCACCAGTCCGCTCCTCCAGGCCTCCGGGACCATCTCACTCCACGGCAGCTCCTCGCGGCGGGGTCCAGGCCGTCCCGGCGTTTGCGCGGAGAAACTTTCAGCGGGTTAGCGCTTGGGCGCCGGGCGCCGAGTCGGACATGGCTTTCTGGATGCCGTTGATTTGCTCGCCGGCTGTTCAGTCTCTGCCTCATCCCGGGGCGCCGAGAGGGGACGGGCCGGGGCCAGATCTCCGGCGTCTCGATTGGCCGACAGCGGCACGCAGAGTCCCAGCCAATAACTGCACGGAGAACGCGCTAGCGCCGGGCTCTGCGAGCGGGACGGGCGCTTAGCGCCAGGAACTTCACTTTCCTTTGGCTTCCTTCCAGAGTTCACGGCCAAAGCGCCTTGGCGGTGTCGGTACAGCGGAAACCTACCTTAGCCTGCAAAGCCAATTGCAGGGGGATGAAGCTGACCGTTCTGCAAGTCTTCAAGCCAAACCAGGGTCTATTAAATGCGTTTTAAATTGTATTTTACTGTCTTATTACAGTTTTCCCAGTCCCCCCGCCTCGCGCGCCCCGCGTTGCTCTCCACTACCTCGCCCCCAATCCCACCCGTCACCCCTTCTCCCGCAGCCAATCCCTATCCTGATGTCCAAGTAAATGTTTCAATGGCTCTCCTGAATCGCAAGACGGGGCTCAGAACAAACCAAAGAGGACACAACGCTGTCCGGAAAAAACACCAACAGAGTTGTGTGTTGGAGGACTGGGTAAGACCTATTCAGCTGGGCTCTTCTTGTAACGAATAATTCAACGTTTCTGTGGAGACGTTAACATTGCTGCTACCACACAACGCTGCGCAACGCCCTGTCACTTCTTCAGTAAAGCCGATCAACAGGATCTGCTCTTTCTGGTTTACCTGTTCTAAGAAATTTAAAAATTCCATGCAGATTTCTTTTTAAAACGGGATGTTGTTTAGCTTTCATTTCCTAAGAACCAGGGAACAATGCGAAATTTCCTACATCTTTCCCAACAAGCATCATTTCTATCCTAGACCTTAATCTCACACGTTTCCCTTTACTCTATCAATGCATTTCCCAAGATCTCACGTTCATATTTGAGGAAGAGAAGTTGCATTGCTAATGAAGGATAGCACCCCTCCCCCCAAAAGTGGGAGGGAGCAGGGAACCAGACTTATTTAGCACTTGACACCTTTATAAAATGATTGAAATACGGCTGCAAAGTTCCATAAAGTCTTTAGAGACGTACAAAGCCTTTACCCACAGGATAAAGAGCCTTGAGTTTTCTGTATTTAAGACTGTAATTACAAAACAAAATAGCAATGATTGGGATAATGAATAAGAGAGTCAGGTATGAAATGTCAGAGCTGAGCTGTACATCTTTGGCAAGAAAGTACCCTCTGAGGGTTCCGGGGTTCCTATCTATTAAATGAGTAAGGTAGGGTTCCTATCTATTAAATGAGAATGCCTGGCGCAGAGTAAGCCCTGATGAACGACGCAAACCATTCCGTCAGAGGTCAGGTTGTAGAGCCCCACACACTATTTCTGTGTAACTGCCCTGGACATTACTTTGATTGTGTACAGACCTTTCTGAAGTGTAACTAAGCCTTGAGGCAGAGAGGTAGGCAGACAGGTTAGATAGGTAGATAAAAAAATGTATATATAGGATATTTACTGAAAAGATGAAATGCCTTATTTGACCTGTTTCTCCATGTCCTCGGTACTTTTTAAAAAAAGATTTTATTTATTTATAGAGAGAGGGGAAGGGAGGGAGAAAGAGGAGAGAAACATCCATGTGTGGTTGCCTCTCATGCTCTCCCGACTGGGGACCTGGCCCGCAACCCAGGCATGTGCCCTGACTGGGAATCACACCAGCGACCCCTCTGTTAGCAGGTCAGCACTCAACCCACTGAGCCACACCAGCCAGGGCCATGTCCTCAATATTTTAATTCATTTCTTAAGACCTCCAGTTTTAAGTATTCAAGCTTGACAACTGGCTAGGCCACAAGGAGACTGAGAGGCACTGAAAGATAGAATATATTCTATTGAATATGTTTAGAATTTAGGATATAGCCTAGTCACTTGCCACTCAAAGTGTGAGCCCAGGACTGATGGCATAGGTATCACATGGGAGTTTGTTAGAAGTGCAGAAATGCCCCACTTCAGACCTACAAAACCAGAATCTGCATTTGACAAAACTACCTGGGTGATGTGAATGTACATCGAAGCTTGAGAAGCCTTGATCTAGTGAGATTTTCAGGGATAAACTGATTTATCAGTCATTTAAAGAAGATTTTATATATTTATTTTTAGAGAGAGGGGAAGGGAGGGAGAAAGAGAAGGAGAGAGACATGGATGAGAGAGAGAAACATCCACCAGGTGCCCCTCCGTGTACCCACCCAACCTGGGATGGGGACGGGACCTGCACACCGGGCATGTGCCCTGACTGGGAATCAAACTGGTGAACTTTTGCTTTGCAGATCAATGCCCAACCCACTGAGCCACACCAGTCTAGGCCGAGTTACCAATCCTTTTCTCCATTCACTATCACTTAATTGACAAGTGTCTTTTCCAAACTAGTTTTAAAGGTTGAAATAGTTTTGCCATTCATAAGACCCATAGTTTTCCCAAAACCTCATCATAAGCCAGCAGGGCCCTCTTGGATCTATTATTCTTCACGGCAGCCAGAAGGATCTTCACATTTTAATTGGAGCATGAACTTCCAGGTCAAAGATCGTCAGAAGCATGTCACTGCTCTTGAACTAAAATACCAAATCCCTGGCACAGTGTCCAAGTCCTCTGATCTTCTCCGGCTTTCAGTGTGCTGAGCAGTCCACCTCTCTGGGGCCCCGGGGCCTTCACACCCTCAGCTCCTCTCCTAGGCAAGATCCTTGCCCTTTCTTCCCTTTGCTTTGCTAGTTTCTACAAATCTGTCAGGTCTCAGTTGAAATGCTATTTCCTAACAGAGGTTTCCCCTTAGGCTCCATGTAAAACCAGGAATGTTTGTTATGCTCCCTCAGAGCACCTTACAGTTTCCTTTGTCGGACCTAGCCCAATTCAAAAATTTTGCAATTATTTTTTGTTTGGGCATAATGTCTGCCTCTTCTACTAACAATAAAAAAGCTGCAGGAGGGCAGAGACTGCGCCTATTTTAATGATCACTTGTACCCCTGGCATCTAGCACAGTAAGCGCTCAGCGCTTCCCCTTCCCAGCTCATTGAATTATAATCGACAAGTAAAATTGTATACATTTAAAGTATACAACACGGTGGCTTAACATACGTATGTAATGAAATGATCACAACATAGTGAACACACATATCACCTTACCTAGTTACCGTTTTGTGTGTGTTAAGAACTTTTTATGAGATCTGTCCTCTTGGCAAATGTCAAGTATGTACTACAGTACTGTTAACCATAGTTCCCATGCCGTACTTTGGAGTTCCAGAATTTTTCACCTTATAACTGAAAGCTTGCACTCTTTACCAACATTTTCCTATACTTAATGCTTATTAATATATAAATCGTCATGTGAATGGCATTGTAATCATAACATGTAATAAGGATATATATATATATATATATATATATATATATATATATATATATATATATATATTCATTTAGGTGTATCCAGAAGCATTTTTGGAAGATACAGTCACTCTCTCAAGCTACCAGGGGGCCTCATGAAACTATTTCTTAACATAGTAATTTGAAAGAGAAAATACAGTTTGCCAAAGAACCAAGTAGGGTGTGCTAATACAACTCACTGGAGAAGGACAAAGAGGGTCACCTGCTGCGCCACCTGTCTCCGGGGGCAACGGAAGCACCGTGCACAGGACCAACACCATTTGCCCATCCGCATCTTCTTCCCTCTCCGTTATATGACTTTAAGAGAACTGCTGATTAATCAGGTGTGTAAACATGACTTTAAATAGAAAGTGAATGTATTACGGTGCTCAAGAGTAAGGCCTCAGTGTCCAAAAGACTCAAGTTCCAATACTGGATGTTACACTCAGTAGCCATGCAACCATGAAACTTTTCTTTTTAACTTCTTTTATTTTCTTGATCTGTTACATGGGAATTTAACGGATCAAGTACTACTTGACATAACCACAAGCATCTTAATATCTTATTTTATTCTTTTGACGACTTTATACTCATCACAGAGTTCGCCTAGACAATCAATGATTTTTAGTAAATTTATACAGTTATGCAACCAACACCACAATCCAGTTTCCGAATACTCCCACCATCTCCCCCGATTCCCTCACGCCTGTCTGCAGCCAATCTTCCCTCCGACCCCCAGCTTCCCACCCCCAGGCAACCACCTACCTACTTCCTACATAGTTTTGTCTTTTCTAGAAATTTCATATAATTACAAAATACATCGTCTTTTGTAACTGGCTTTTTTCACTTAGCATAAAGTTCAACCCAACTGTTAACTACACCCTCAAACCTGTTCTTTCTCCAACATTTTCTGTCTAATAGGGGCCACTTCTAGTCGAAAATTCCTAAATCATTCTTCATATCTTTTTCTAAGTCCCCACATTGCATTCATTACAGGTTCAGGCCAATGCTTACTGCCTCCAGAATGTCTTTGAATCTACCAATTACTCTCCCTCTCTGCAGCCACTACCTGAATCAAAACCACCTTACATACTGTCATAGCTTCCTCTCGTCTTATTTCTTCTTTTGTTTTCCCTAAACTCTATTTCACATGCAGAAACCTGAGAGATCGTTCAAAAATATAAATTAAATGATATACACCTTTTGATAAACATAGTGCTTGGTACAGGGATCGGCTACATAATTTGTGGGGTTAATGCAAAATGAAAATAGGGAGCTAAAAATTACTAAGAATTTCAAGATGGTAACAGCAGAGAATTAACCCAAATGCAGGGCCCTTCTGAAAAAGGGGGCCAGTGGGACTGCAAGGGTCACATATCCATGACACTGGCCTTGCCTAGCATGGAGGAAGCTCTCCATAAATATTACTATTATTATTTTTATTTTTAAAAATTTATTGGGGTGGATAATAATCTTTTTATCAGATCTGTCTTTTGCAAATATTTATTTGTTTGTTTGTTTTTAGAGAGGGGAAGGGAGGGAGAAAGAGGAGAGAAACATCAATGTGTGGTTGCCTCTCGAGTGCCCCCTACGGAGGACCTGGCCTGCAACTCAGGCACGTGCCCTGACTGGGAATCAAACCAGTGACCCATTGGTTTGTAGGCTGGCACTCAATCCACTGAGCCACACCACCCAGGGCTAATATTATTTTAAATATTAGGTGATTACCCAATATTTATTCCCAGGGGGCCAGTAGTGTCAGAAAGTCTACTTATGATACTATTAAATTACTACATTCAAGGAAAAATACATGTATCATCCCCTTAAAATCCTAAGTATCATTTAATAATCTCTCAATTCAATATAATCTGCCTATTTGAGAAACATCCTAAGGTCAAATTAAGGGATCATTTGAGGAGAAATGTCATAAAAAGAGATAACCAACATATCAATCAAATATATATCATAATTTAGACAGGTGACAGACGCAGGGATTTGGTGAAGAAGCGGAATGGCTTAGCCTTAATATTTATATGAAAGTTATCTGTGCAAAAATGTTTTGCATCCTTGGATTTTAAATGATGATCTATGAAGCTTCAGAATAAGTTTTTTAAGACCTCCATTCTACCTACCTTTAGAACAAGAAGAAATCATCTCATCAAAATATTTTGGAACTACAATCAGTGATTTTAGCTGTCTAAAGCTTAAGAAAAATAAAAGGTGTTTGGCTCTTCTCTTGTCTGAGTGCTATTCCCTTCTAGTGTTAATCCCACAGTTCTCTCTTTTCGCTTATTTATCACAAACTGAGATACACCAGGAAATCACCTGCAAAATGCTACTAAATTTGTCCGCATGCAAGCCTCCCAAGAGACCTAAATTAGCCTTAGAGAGAATGAATTCGTTCAATTTTCCCCAAGCATGTTGTTATTACATTGTTATTTAAATTATTATCAGGTTTCACCAATTGTTTGTTTATTGTTTCCTATTAAGCACTTCAACATAGAATAATAATTTTGAGTGAGAAACAAGTGTGGCCTTCTGATTGCTAAACTCTTCTGGCAATATAGAAGTTTGATAGATGATAAAGATGCTATTTCAAATTCCTGAGGCAAAGATGAAGTTTTACGTAAATGGTATTGGGACAGTTGGATAGCCACTTAGGAAAAAAAGGTAAAATTAGTTTTATACCTCAACACACACAGCAACAAAGTACATATAGATGAGGGATCTAAAAGGGGAAATCTAAAAACCATACCAGCCCTAGAAGAAAGTGGATGAATATTTCTATAACCTGAGGGCACAGCAAAGCTTTCTAACTATGACTCCAAACCTAAATGCAATACAAGCAGAGACTGATTCATTTGATTATATAAAAATAAACGGGAAAATGGATTGCACTGCAAAAAATACCATAAACAAGTGTGAAAAGCAAAGGAAATGCCAAAAAAGATTCAGAACTTACATCTCAGACAAAGAGCTGGTATCTCTAAACATATAAATAAGTTTTTAAATTTTAGGATGAAACACAAAAATCTAATGGAAAAATGAGACACAAACAGACGATTTTTAAAGAGAGATAAACATATGACAAAGTGTTTAACTTCAATCATAATGAGAGATATTTGAATTAAAACTACTTTGAGTTTTTTATTGATAAGACAGGCAAAAATGTAAAAGTTTGATAACATACTTCACGGATAAGGATTTTGAAAAACTAGTATGCTCATCTATTGGTAGAAATACAAAATGGTGCGAGCTAAATGGAAGGAAATGGCTGTAGTTGACAAACTATATATATGCATTTAGCCTACAACCTAACAATCACAGTTTTAGGAATCTGCCTTAAATATACATCATAAAAATTATGAAACTACATATGTACTAGGTTACTCATTACAGAATTATTTGTAATTGCAAAAAGGTTACAAACTACCTAAACGACAGACCACAGATTGGTTGAATAGACTACGTATGTACCTATGCGATGGGGTTTCACGAGGCTACATATTTTAAAAAACAACAAAGAGCTCAATAAATTGATATAAAAGATTTCTACGATATATTGTTAGTGTAAAAAAACAAAGTGGAAATTTTTGATTTTGACCATGTGGAACTAGCCATACCACTATAAATAACTAGAAGATTGATGAAAATATATGAAAAATGCTTTTAGACATTGGCCCCAAAGGAGCGCAAAACTGAGCGAAGGAAAGCAAATGTGGTGAGTTCTAGGGTCTTTGTTTGTTGATTGGAGGCAATTTTCAGAAAATGGTGCAGGAAGGAGAAATCCAAGAATAACACAGTGGCCTTACTGGGTTGAGGAGTATACATTAGAATCTGGGAGACTAAGGCAGCCAGATGTGTGGGGCAGAACACTAGAGACAACAGGGCTGCACAGAGAACTCCAGAAATTTCGATAAGGATTCCCCCGGGACTTTGGCTGAATGACAATCTGAGCACACACAGACTGACATTCTCTTAAAGCTGGGCAAAAAACAACTGTCAAGGGAGCTATTAGCTGAAGAATTCCTGGAGCTCACGCAGGGATGGGAAATATTTGAATTCCATTCAGCCAGAATACAGAGACCCTGCTGGACACTCAGAGGAAAAAAAAAAAAAGGCACCACTTAGCAGCTGGTCTAAACTAGCTCAAGGCAAATGCTTCTATAGACCTGTCCTAGCAAAGCTTAAAAACAAGCCTAGAAAAGGCCAACCTGATCTGCAGATAACTTACAAACCTTCAATACTTGCAGAAAGACCACAAAATCGAAACATTCAATAACCTAACATTTACAATGTCTGCCATCCAATGAAAACATTACTAGAGATGCAAACAAGCAGAAAATTGTGACCTAAAACCAGGAAGGAAATCAGCACTAGAAATGGAAGAAGCAATGACATCAGCAGACGAGAACTTTAAAAGAGCTATTGTAAATATTCTCGAGAACTTAAAGGAAAACATGAAGATAATGAGAGAAATGGAGTGAAATGAAAGAATGAGATTGATCTTCTAGAGATGAACAATTTGTGAAATAAAAACTTCACTAGATGGAATTAGCAGTAGACTAGACACTGAGAAAGACAAGATCACCGAACTTTCAGACATAGCATTAGAGACTATCCCAACTGAAATATATATTTAAAATGAAAAAAGCATTAGCAACCTGTGGGAAATATCAAGTACACTAGAATAACTGAATTGAAGTTCCATAATTGTACGTGAATGTGATACATAACATTTGAATATAGTCCCAAACTTCCTAAACTTAAAATTGTAGACATACAGAATCAAGAAGCTCAATGAATTCCAAGTAGAATAAATGTTAAGAAAAACACACCAAGGTCCATCGATCAAATCTCTAAAAGACACCGATAAAGAGAAAATTTTAGAAGCAGTTGCAAGATTACAGACTTCTAATCAGAAGCAATGCAAGGCAGAACACAGAGAGAAATAATATCTTTGAAATGCTAAAAGAATAAAATTGTCAGCCTAAAATTTTATATCCAGCCAAAGTATCTCTCAAAAAAATAAAGGTAAAATAAAGATTTTTTAAAGACAAACAAAAACAAAGAAAATATGCAACAAACAGATTGAGGTTGCAAGAAACAGTAAAGGAAGTTCCTTAGTCTGAAGGAAAATGACACCAGATGGAAATCTGGATCTATGTAAGGAAATTAGTGACAGAAATGACAAAAATGTAGGCTACATATTAAAGACCTTTCTTTTCACTTTTTAATTTATTTAAAAGAAAACTGATTAGTTAAAACAAAAATAACCTATTGTGGGGCTTAAAACATATGCGGAAGTAAAATGTGTGATAACAATAGCACAAAAAACTAACAAGGGAAATAGAAGTATATAGTTTGGGGATTGCCTGTGGGAGTGGTGGGGTGGATGGAGGGGGGCAGAAGGGGAACAATTGGGACAATTTTAATAGCATAATCAATAAAATATAATTTAAAAAAGAAGAATATTGTTGCACTGGCTGGGTGGCTAAGTTGGTTGGAGTGTTGTCCTATATACCAAAAGGCTGCGGGTTCAACTCCTGGTAAGGGCACATACCTAGGGTGTGAGTTTGATTCTCAGTAAAGGGCCATATGGAAGGCAATTCATCGATGTTTCTTTCTCACATCAATGTTTCTTTCTCGCTCTTTCTTGCTCTCTCTAGTTCTCTCTCTCCCCCTTCCTCTCTCTCTCTACACTCAGTAAGAATATATCCTCAGGGGAGGATTTAAAAAAAAGAAATAGAAGTATACTGATAAAGGATACTTCATTATATATGAAGTGCTATACCTCTGTGAATTATGGTGATAAGTTTATGGTGATAAGTTAAAGGATAAGTTAAATACATAGTGAACCCTAGAACAACTACTTAAGAAACTGAAGAGGATATCTGATAAACTATTATCAGAGACAAATGGAATATTACACAACACTCAATCGAAAATGAAGTAAGTAGGAAAAGATGAAAGAAATAAAAAGCGGATGGGATAAGGAGACACAAAGAGCAAGATGGCAGACATAATCCTATCA